>VOPJ01012309.1:341514-364732 GCA_014673585.1 Semibalanus balanoides | reverse complement strand
TTTTTTCAGTAACTTTCCATGTCAGTAAGCAAATTAATTAATATCAGATAAGGATTTAGGTTTGGATTTGGGACTAAGGTTAACTGCTACAAACTGTGGCCTGATTTTAAGGGCTCAGCCTAAAAGTAGCTCTAGCCTCTACCAGATTGGAATAGCCACATCCATCATATAAAATAGCATTGATTTATTAAGTCACACTAAACAAGATAAAATTGATCGATTCCTTTGTACATTAACAATCAACACAACAGCAAATCACAACAAACATGAAAAACATTCACCTTTTACACATCACCTTACAAGTTACAGCCTTTTACACTTCATAAGACTAACTAAACCAACATATCCCCCCACCCCAGAATAATTTGAAACATTGAACCCCCATAAAATTGCTTACTTACAAAATTAAAAACAACCTAACTTGTTATGCCACGGTCCCTACTACAACGGACAGCCAAAAACAAAGTATGGCCTTGAAGGTAATCACGTTTCAGCGTTTTGCCTCAAAGGCACGGTACAATGGCATGAAGCGTTGGTTCTCCACCACGCCAGTCACCACATCAAATAAAAAGTGGTGTTCCCGTCAAATAGTCGAAAGCACATTGCTAGGGCTAGCCGCACCCCTCCGGCTGCGCCGGCCTCATGATTCTGGCGCATGCGGCGCAATATGTAATCCTGCGTTCATATGGCTCAAATTCGAATGCAATTGCAAACCGTGGCGTGTGATCCAATCTCGTCTCGTCGCAGCGTCACGTGATCGTGCGGCTTGCTGTCGGTCTGTAGTGTGACCGCCGTGTAGTGATAACGCGGTTCTGTGAACTGTGCCAGTTGTGATATCTGGAGCCGGTTATTCCCACTGGATTTTGAACAATGACTGAAGGCCAGGATTTGATATTATTTCTGATCTAAAGCGGAAGTCCTTTGGTCAAAGATCCGAAGAAGCGATGGAAAACACTGACCGACTGACGTCCGAAGGTAAGCGTCTCCCTTTATTGGAGCCATCAGCCATCACGGTAAAAATATTTCCAGTTTCCATTCATTCATTCTCGGTTCTGGGCACTGGCGGATCCAGAACGTGGGCATGGGGGGCTAAATTTCTTAAAATTTCATAAAATAAAATAAAAATCGTCGGTTTTGGCTTCCTTGTACCTTACTGGACGGTTTAAAAATATGCCTTTGTAAAAGTTTACTAGATTTCCATCTACAGTGGAAATTATGTCAAATATCTCCGACTTCAATCAATATGGGGGTGGGCTAAAGCCCCTGCCTCCCCCCCCCTCTGGATCCGCTAGTGGTTCTGGGCCTCAGGTACTTTGAGGGCCACGAGCCGCCACTGAAATTGTATTTTGCAAACAAAAATATATATTGGAATAACAACCACCTTAGTTACCTATGCATATGTTAATATGTATTGGTATCGGGTGTATCCAGACCAAGATATGTGTGAGGAGAGGAAATACATATAGAAACCTTCTGTCTCAGTGTCTTATTATGAGAGATTTTAACTTATGAGGATATAAAACGATAGCCGAAGAAACGAATGAGTGTAGGATGCAGGGCCTCGGATAACATGTTAAACTGGGCGGGGGGGCAATTGCCCCCACGTGAGGCAGTTGCCCCCCCCCCCCCCCCCCAGTGAACTGATTTGCCCACGTGGGCAACGCAGTGAACGAATTAATTCGACACGAGCGAGCATAATAATATTATATATGGTACATCGATAGCCTATGCAAAATTTATTTCAGTCACCTGACGCTTTTGTTACTGTATACTGCATAGGCCGCGGAGACATATTACATGGGGGACAAATTGACCCCCCACAGTGACTGCTGGCTCCCTCCCCAGTGACCAAATTTTGCCCCCTAGTGGGAGCAAAATTGGTAGGTAACACACGATTGTACGGTCTGTTAAGTATATAAAAGCGTCACTGAAGCATGTTTTCAACTTAAAATAAAAATACAACGTTTAAAGCTACCTTGCGTAGCTTTGAGACCCTGAGTACGAATACTCGCCCCTTTTCGCGTCGGTTCAAAATTGGCGTGGAGCACCGGTGTCGATTAACGCTATTCCCTGCGGGGGGCAGATTCTGCCCCCCGGTAGTTTTTCTCCCGCCGCTTCTGAACCGTTACGTCTATTGTCTTGAAACTTTCCAACTTTTCCTAAATATAAATGACGCGTGTTCTTTGAAAATTTGAAGAAAAAAAATCGGCTCAGCAGAGGCGGCTCCAGGGTCATGTTTTTGGAGGTCGTTACGAATGCGAGTGTGCGGCGCATACTTCCTTCCGACCTTCGCAGTTTGCGGTGGAATAAAAGCGTCAGAAAGTAAGTCGATGCTCTATACATAATACATAATTAGATAATACATATTTTGGGGCAGAGGCGAACTCAGGTACATAAAATGGGAGGCGATATTCTCCGTNCCTGCGGGGGGCAGATTCTGACCCCCCGGTAGTTTTTGCCCGCCGCTTCTGAACCGATACGTCTATCGTCTTGAAACTTTCGGACTTTTCCAAAATAAGAATGAGACGTGTTCTGTAAAAATTTAGAAAAAAAAATCAACCCAGCAGAGGCGGCTCCAAGGTCATGTTTTTGGGAGGTCGTTTCGAATGCGGGTGTGCGGCACATACTTCCTTCGTAGTTTGCGGCGGAATAAAAGCGTCAGAAACTAAGTCGATGCTTTGTGCATCATACATAATTTGGATGATACATATTTTGGGGCAGAGGCGAACTCAGGTACATAAAATGGGAGGCGATATTCTTCCGTCAATTTAGGCCAAACTTCAAATAAGCAAGATGATAAAGGCGTTCCGCACATGGTGCCCCCCACGTTGTTTACCTGAATCCGCCTATGCACAATTTGGTTAACATTTTAACAAATTACAGCAAAAAGCCCACATGTGACGTCCCACGTCCAAACACTAAAGGAAAAGCACATATTTGTAATCAAATCCACCCCATTTTGATACCTGAGCACGCCTATGTTTTTCATTTTTGTACTTGTCCCCTTTCACACATGAAGAGCATGACATTGGGAGAATAATTTAAAAAAAAAAATCAATGGAAATCGGTCGAATCACAATGCCACAATGAACCTTTAAAACCACAAAAATTTTCGTATTTTTTGCCCCCTGGCCCCCGATTTTTGAACAAAAGAGGCAATTTCGGGGTCCAAAAAAGAAAGATTTCGGTCACGACTAAATCGAATGGTGGTTCGTACCCATCGAAATAGGCCGAGCGGTTCTCGAGATCTCTGGGGGGCAGAATCTGCCCCCCCCCCCCACGCAGGTTAACGCAATTCTGGCCGCCCGCAGGGAATAGGGTTAACTTACCTGGCTTAGCTTGACATTTACTTCATGTACATAATGTCTGGTGGTAAAATGATCAATACAACATGTGTTGCATGACTTTCGTAGAAATATTGTGCATAGTGACTTTTTGTGACCTGACCTTAAACTTTGATCTTTGCCAATAATCTCACTTTCGGTCATCCAGGATGTGTAGGTATCATACCCTTAAATCTCGATAGAACTTTGGGTGATGATGGTTGCAATGGAAGGCTTTGGATGGAAGTTGGAAAGTAGGTACGGTCAATAAACTAAAATACCTGAATTTTTACCTTTGACCTGACTATGACCAGACATATGACCTCAAATTAAAATTTGCGGAAAGCTTTAGATTTGTCTCATTAAGTGCTTTCGAATGCCGCTTTGCACGTCTCGCTGCGATCATTGGTTCGGAAGATAACCATGGGGCATTAAATGCCCCCCCCCCCGGCCAATGGTGTTCAGATCAGACCCCAGTTCATGCCGGGTTAAACTTAGGTTATGAGTCAAGCAGCATACCACATTGGGACCAAGTCGATAATTGCCTTGTATCTCGTCTTGAACCGTCAGTTTATCGTCATCGTGACACGTATTGCAACTCACATCGGTGACGAATGTCATGCAATTTATATTTAAATACAACACCCACAAGGCCTTCAGGCAGGGGCAGATCCACGGGGCAATCCGGCCATGCCCCAAATAACGTCTGAAATTGGAGCAAAATTGTCACATTTTCTGATATAATAGAAAATCTAAGAAACTTTTACTATAAGTTGAACGAAGATGAATGTGTTGGGCGTTACACCCAACCCGGAGTTTAGGAGGGAGGACCATGTCTCGAAGATGATCTGAAAATCTTATGCGACTTTAGCCGGCCTCGCTAAGTTTGCTAATAGGCTACCCACTACCCACCGCAGTCAAAAAGTTAATTGTCGAGACATTGGTCTTCCCTCACGCCATGTATTGTCTGACTGTGTGGGACGGATGCAGAGATGTCCAGCGGAAGGCCGGAAGCGTGTCCAGAGGGTGCTGAACCATGCGGCCCAAATTGTCACCTGTTCGAGGCGTAATGAGCATGTCACGCCTCTATTTGCGAAGCTCAATCGTCAAAAGCTGGAAATGTGATCTTTAAGGACATTGTGACAAATGACAATTCATAAGATTCTTCATGAGGGAACGTATTTGGCAAATCTAAAGGCTCTAGTGGAGTTTCGAGCTGAGGTGTCGGCACGCAGCACCCGGGCCGTCGAAGCTGGTTCTGCATCTTCCCCGAGTGCGCTCTGACCGCCCTCGGCGCTTTATCATGTATGTACCGCGCTGTAGCAAGTTGGAACGAAGTGGCTCAGGCTGTGCGGGAGGCACCACATTCTAGGCTGTGCAGAAATATAATTAGGGAGGTGTGCTGGGGATTGTGCAGCTTACAGTGTTTTATAGATTGTATGGTCACCTTTGCACCTTAGTCGTTTATTTGTTATGGGTCGGCTTTTGTCGCGTATTGCGCTTTTTCTCGTTTATTTGTAATGTCGGCTGTTGTCAGCTTTTGTCACGTATTTTGCTTTTCTCGTTTATTAGCATTGTCGTCTACTGTCGCAGTTTTGTAAAAGCAATGTTTTAGTTTTTAGGAGAGCTTGTGAGTTGTGATGCATGATGTCTATGTTTGAATGTCATTTTAGTAGTGCTGTGTTGAATGTTCAACTGACACTACAACGTAAAAGCCACAATGTAGACGTTGTAACGAACCTTAGATAAATAAATATAATCAATATCGTCTTTTTTAGTTACATTTGTTGGCTTTTATTGACCAGATACAGACAAATACAAATATGTCATTGCTGTATTTCTGAGACAAACATGGTCTAGAAAAAAAATTAGATTCATCAATGTTAAATTTTGACCTTTTAGGTATTACCTTACCTTGACCTTGGATAGAATCCGGTTGTGAAAATGACTGCAATGTATTATCGAATTGTACGTGTAAAATAACCTATGAAACATGTGTCGCATGACCTCTTGCCGATATTTACCTTACTTGACCTGATCTTGACCTTGACCTTTGCTCACAATTTCACTTTTACTCGATACGAGAGATGCAGTATACCATTTAGTTGTGTGATTTGTGCGATAAGTGTCAATAAAATGTTTTGGATGAAAAGCATGGCCCAAAAACACAAATATCTCCATTTTGACTTTGGACCTGACCGTGACCTGACATCCTTATCCTTATTGTAAGAATTTTTCGAGTATACGTTGGATTTGTCTCACTGAGAGTTTTCGATCACCGCCTTAAGCGTCTCGCTGCAGCCATTGGTTCGGAAGATACGAGGGGGTAAAATTTACCCCCCCCCCAGCACCGCGCGTTTGGCTGGAGACTCCAGCGCCGCGCGGGATAAGTGCCGTTTCAGTCATGCACCTTCGTAAGCTGCACCTCCCAAAACCAGTGGGTTCCAGCGCCGGCCGCCAGATGGCACTATCAGATGTAATCCAGGAAAACTTATCTATGCTTAAAATATTTAAAACCAACATATTTTGAAAAAGAATGCATCGGAACATTGGAAACGATTGATAGTGGTGGTATTTAGCCATGTACGGAAGTTCCCAGTTTTAAAAGCTGAAACACAGCTCCCTCGCACATAAATAGCGTCCTGCAACTCCCATTGAAATACACGGCAACACTTCCCGTTCGGGTCTCGTCACGCGCCTCGCAGCTCCGCTGCGAACTCGCAGCAAGGATCTCGCTCCCGAATCGCGGCTATCGTGGCGACATCTATCTCGCGTGCGAGAGAGTTGACTCTAGTTTAATTTTTCCTCACGATTTGCATGCGAGACGAGATTTTGAGTGAGACGGCCCAGACGCAAGACGTGATTCCCTGCGAGACGCGATTTCCATGCGAGACGCGATTTCCCTGCGAGACGCGATTTGCCTGCGATATGCGATTTGCCTGCGAGACACAAAATGTTCTGTGTTTCAGCCATATGCCCGCCCCACAATGGCGTGTTTTTCATGCGTTGCGTTGCGTTCAGTCACCCAACATTCCGGAAATAATAGCTTTCCCAAACTGCAAACAAGCTGTTTTTTACATCCGCGACGTGACGCACCGCAACGCGTCGAGACGCATCGAGAAGCACGTGAGCCGTACGTCAGACCCGCCGTGACGGATCGGAACGCAACGCAACGCATACCTTAAGCGCTTGAAGTATTGCGTTGCCGGGGTGACTTTTTGTATCGTGGCGATAGGAAATTGCTTGAGCTTGAAGCTTGATAGCCTGTACCTCAGTCAAATATGATGATATAGGGATGATTGTGGACTTCAAATGTCACGTGGCATTTCTCTTTTAACTTTTGGTGCATATAACATATGTTATACATATATAACACTTCGGTAGAGCAATTAATTGGTGCATATACAAATAATGAATTTGGTGATGTCAAACTTATGTCGGCTGTCAACAATATTTAGGGTTGACGGTTGTACATGTACAGCCGGTCTATTATGTATCTTCCTCTTTTTAGTTTCTAAAACTCATCTAATTTCACTTCTGTGTACATGAAGGATTGATGCAAGAGACATGTCCCTACCTGGTAGGTATTCAAAATGTTTTCTTAAATCTGTCCTTCATGTTGACAATGTAACAACAGAAGTGAAATTAGATGAGTTTTAAAAACTAAAAAGGGAAGATACATAATAGACCGACTGTACATACAATACATATTCAGAACACATTGAAATAGGTTATAAGTGTAGAAAAGGCTGGGCGTGGCGGTGTGTGGACATGGATCGACACATCGTGTTATGGATCGACAGCTGGCATAGTATTGAAAAGAAAAGAGCATAGTATTGTATCAGTAAGGGTGTCTAATGTCGATGTCCCCCGTACCAGGGCCCGGCCCAGTACCGGGTACATCGGGCGGCCCGGGGCGTCGCGCGCCGCCTGTAACGCGAGATATGGGGCAGGAAAACTGCACAGAACTCGGCTATCGCCTATCTTGTCTATCTAGATGTTCTTGAAACATTTTATGTGCACTTATAGGATCATGTTCTGAATGTGTTTGATACCTCTGCACATTTTTGACGGTCGTCATACATTTTAAAATCGCTAAATTGCATCAATTAGGTGTTCTACCGAACAGGGGCGTGGGAACGATTTGCAAGTTGTGAGGCGAAGTTTTTAGCTGACCTGAGGTAGCAAAAATGATAGCTAAAATAAGCAATTCATCGCTTAAATCGCCACCCGTTATATCACCAACAGGATTTATTGCCATAATCGCCACCCGTCCACTCGATATATCGTCATATATCCCCGATATACAGCCACCCGTTCTGGATACGTCAATGCCGGCGACCGCCTTGATCCGGAATTTCGTTGGTCACCACCTTTATTTTATTTTGTCTCTACCCCTGATCCAGGGACGCAGGAAGTATGTTCAAGTTGGGGGGCAGGTTTTTAGCCTGCCAATGAGTACTCAGCCGGAAATCCTGCCTCACTTCAGAATTCTGCCCGATTTGAACTACTATAGTCACTTTTGTTGTAGTGTATTACCTATTTACGCCACTAGCTCGTCCAGTCAGGTATTTGAATACAACTTAATTGAATGACACTAGACACGGCTATCATTCTGCTATACCGGATTTTTCGAAATTTATGATTAAAAATAGATGAAAAATTATGATTTTTTTCTTTTCTTATTTCCGAAAATTGTTCAGATGCTAAAACATGAATATATATCATAGAAACATGTCAGATAATGAAATATGGACGAAAACTTTACGAGATTTGCACGTGTGCACAATTTAAAGTTGATACCATTAAACTGACTGACAATTATTGACCTTTCCAAAGACCAAAAATCGACCTCTTTGCGACGGCATTACCTACTGTGGATACAAAATGCATTTGCGTTTTGCTTTATACTTTGAACTATTTGAAAACTAATATCGCTTTACTTTTGCACGCTCAATAGACGCAAAAAATAGACAGACAATACACATATAGTACACGCCTAATGACCGTAATAACAGTTAGACCTCACGTGATCTCGAATTATTTTTAACCTGATTTAAGCATCATTCTTCATCTGAGTCTTAGCCTAATACTTATACAAGTCTAAGAAATGATACTTATAGTTCGGATACATGAATTAATAGGTAGGTACCGATTTTTTGATTGCTTATGCGCTTAACCGCGCCGTGCCGGGGAGGGCGTCAAATGCGCTTCGTCAAAAAGTATTTGGAAAAGACTATTGCGGTCATTCTTAACATGTAAATATTGAGGTCACCAGAGGTTCATCAGAGGCAGATTTTCCACTTCAGGCTTTTCTCCAGAATCACCCAAATATCTCGCCGAACTATTGATAGCTTTAGAACAAACGGAAGCGGATGAAGCTCTTGCGAAAATGCAATAGCCAACTTGGGGTCCTCCAATTTTATTGCAGTCAATAGTTTAGGCCTCCTGAGACCATCAAAGATCAAAAAGCCAATTTTTTGCCAAAACAGTTTTTCACAGTACTTTTAACCTAATACAGAAAAAGACAATAATTTTGACGTCATCGTGTTGCGTCGCTCAACAGGCGCTTTAAATCGGTATTCACAATGCCAGGTTAGGCAACTTAGAATTTACCTCATGTCAAGGGTCTAGTCGGCTACCAAAAAGGTTCATGTTGCAAGTTTGGAGACGTGTCTCGTCTAGACACGTCTCCATATACCGATTTGTTGTGACTTGTACACATTGGTGGCGGTTTCCACTTCTTTAAACTGGCATTTTAATCGAGAATTAATGAACAAACATTGTTGGTTACCTCGGATGACCTCGGCTGACCCTGTAAAGTCACTTAACAAAATCGCACCTGCGGTCTTCAGGATGGGCCGCATGATAACATGATCCAGAAGGAATTGGGCTTTTTTACTGTCTTGCATATCCTCAGAATCATAGGCGGCGGCGACGGGGCAGGCACCGGGGCACCGTGCCCCTTTGAATTTTCTAAGGGGCACCCATATAAAAAGCTCCCCTGAAATTTGTTTTGGCTTAGGGTTACGATTGCGGTCTTATCATCAAATTTATGGAAACACATTTGTAATAATGTCATGGATATTTACGGGCGTTGGATAAATTCTCGTGAAAAAAAACGTGGGAAAATCCGAGGCATTCAAGTCAGTTAGCCAGCAGAAAACGTTTAAAAGAAAGGAAATATCATTTTCGTTTAAAATGACTTTATCAGGTTGGTGAAACTTGAGCGTTTTAAGCCCCCCAATTCAAAACTGTGCTTTTTTCGTTCAAATGACACAATTTGCGGTTGAGATATTAAAAAAATCTAAAATTGCTGACGTCATTTAAAGTTTCCATATGGGCTTAGGATCGTTTTGCGAACAATGTGTTGACGTCTACGTGCTGGAATATCCTAACACATGTTTCTGAGTTTTCACTAATTCAGTTCAAAACTATCCTTAAATGGCTTAACAGCTCAAATTTGCGTAGAAAAGCAATCATAACTAGATCCCCTACCTATAAATTTCAAGTATTTTAATAAATGAACAAGTACTTTTTATCTTCCACATTGATGTGATTACTTTTCAACGATTTTATTAATCAAGAAAACTTAAGCAGAAGAAGTAGATCCTCAGAAAAAGTTGGGGGGCGGGCGACCCCCTCCTCAAAAAAAAGTGGGGGCCGCTGCCCCCTGCTCCCCCCCCCCCCCGGTTCCTGCGCCTTGCCTGGTCCACTCACTCTCATGCTGACATCATGGGAGCAAAGCCGACATCATGCATCTGTAATGACGCGTTTTGGCCTTAAAACGGAGAAACCCCTGACCACCTCTGCCGAAATACTGAATGTTATCTTTACTCTGGGCGGGGCGCCTTGTAATAATTAATGAACAGTAGCAAATTAACTTCCTAAAAGCAATACAACATTGTGTGTGACCAAGATATAGGTCATCAACTTACGCAAAGAAACATATCTTATGCCAGGAATGTGCACTTGTAATTAGCAGTGTTTCCATGCACGATATCAAATGCGCAGTGCCACTTTACAGATGGAAAAATGCAGAACCAGCTTCAATTTCAATGCAGTTTTATTTAAATTTATTTCAATTTTTTCCTTGAAACTGCTCCTTTGTTCTATCAAACAAAAGCAAAGTTCCGTAGACAATGTCGTTGATCTAATTAAGAGTTAATAGACAATGGTATAAGACGGGGAGGGCCGACGCCTAGCTCTAAAAATTGTGGCGGGCGTCGCCCCCACAGGTCCAGAGTTGAGGTGGGCGAGTTGCCTCCCATCACCCCCACGGTTCCCACGTCCCTGCTAACGAAAGTATTATATATACAAAAAGCTAGAACAATAATACGTTGCAACATAAGAAGATTGTTCATTTCATAGCTACTGAAACCATCCAGAAGCATTCCCAATATCAATCATATTCGGCTGAGATATCGGGTACCAAACATACCCGTTTTCCTATCGCCACGATGCAAAAAGATTTGCCCCTGCCACGCCTTTGCGTAAAAGCCTGAAACTCCCGGTCAGACTAAAACCAGTCTTATCCATGGTTTCCAATGTTTCGAGGTCATTCTTATGTGTTAGATGAAAACGAAGATTTCAAATAATAATTAACATTTCCTGGATTGCGTCCGAAAGTGTCATTTGGCGGCCGGTGCTGGGCCTGGAACTCACGGATTTTTGGAGGCGCAGCGTAAACAAGTGCACTGCTAAAACGGCACCGATTGGTCGAAGAAAAAAAACGCAATGGAACCAGGACAGCATGAGATCATTGTTCACATTAACTGGAAAAACTAGTTCAAGCATCGCTATCAATTTAGGAACATGTTGGACACAGCAAGCAGGAAGAAAATGTTTTTAAACATGTTCTGGTTGCTACCTCGTTACCTACCTACCCATCCCAAAATTTCAGTATATTTGCAGTTTTTGCGGTCGTGGCTAACCAGTGATCACCACTCAGCCTGTCGGTGTTCAGCTCTACCGTTAAATTCCCTGCGCGGATTACCGCATCAAAGATCGTCTTTTCGGCTGAACGTTGTTACGATAACCACATAACAGTTCACATTGCAAGGCTGTTTGGGAAAAGCTTGTAAGCAAGGGATCATCAGATTAAGATCGCATCACATAGTTCGGTAGACCCCTTAAGCGGCGAAGGACGAGTGATAGCAAGGAAATTGGTAACGGAACAGGGCTTTACACGTAGGCACGTGCAGTGCGACCCAGAGTTTGACCTGCGTAACATTGTCATTGTTGTAGTCCCAAACCACACACCAAATTTAAGCTTAATCGTTCCAGCCGTTTCTGAGTTACGGAACATGAGTGTGCACGTACGCACGTGCAGTGTGACCCAAAGTTTGACTAGCACGACATTGCCAGTAGTGCGGTCTCAAACCACATAACAAATTCTAGCTTAATCGGTCCAGCCGTTTCTCAGCTATAGCAAGAAAACTTTGTCTGACACCCCTGACGCGGCGCGTGCCACGCGCCATGCTGACTTCTCACATGAGACGAAATATGTCAATAACATAATTGATTGAATGGTGTTATCAGATGGCGAAAATTGTTTGGCAATCAGATGCGGGATTCCAATGGTATAAGCTCCTCAAAAGCGTTATGGTCGGACCTGGCCGGGTCGGGTCGGCCGCTTATATGTGAGAAAATACCGTATTCAGTGAGAACTCGCGAGCGCCTCGCACTCGATCGTAACAACAAAGCAAACGACGTGTTAAACATATCGCATGACATTTGATAAGTTAAGTACGACAGCAGCATGAGACATCAAGGATGCAATTTTCCTGCAAACAGTTTTTCAAATAGGTAAGCGCGCAAATCGTATGACAAAAGATCTCATGCCCTCGGTGAATCACATTCGATTGTGGTTTCCAACCGCAATGTGAGCACGGAGTCCCAGCTGGCACTAGATGAATGCATGCAAAGTAATGATACTGGCCTTATATGCAGTCTGATACTGCCTGCTGCTGCCTGTAACGTGTGTGGTATTGGTACTGTTCTGGCACTCACGGAGCTGATTCAAAACACTTCAGCTCAGAGCCTGTCCTTAAAGGGAATAGTTCACCTTGAAAAAAAAACGAGAAAAAGTTCAGAAATGATGAAGAGAAGCAGAAATTAAGTATTCATATTGCTAGTAAGCTCAAAAAAAACCTATATTACGCGGAAAAAGCCAAATTAAAATGTCCAATTATTTTTGGTTCGATAATTCAATATTTTTTCCTCCAAAAGTAATGCGAAATCAGCTGGCTGAGAAGCCACGCCAACAGCTCATTGATTTAGTAAGGAATCGTGTCGTATACATGGTGGGTACTTCCCCAAGTACTTGTTTGAGATGCCGGAAAATAAAACGCTTTGAAAACCATCACAGTACTTCCTTTAAGGTGAGGTATTCGTCACTATTTAGATTTAACTATGAAAGTGTAGTGTCCGCCCATCGTCGCTCACTGTCCGTCTCTGGGCGGCTGTCTGGGATTATGTAGTCACAAGGTCATTCCGGGCCGGCTGCCGCCGCGCGGCGGCCAATAAACAGCGGCACGCGCTACTGGTGCGAGGTGGGGTTCGGTGAGTGGGCGAGGAGGACAGATCAACCATTTGTAAGCGAGCTGGACGTCAGGCCAGCGCTGAACGCTACGACATACACTTACAGAACGTTGTTTAAAGAAAAAATGTTTATAGAAGATTTAAACGTCAAAATCACTATGCATTAGCATTACCTGACCCAAAGTTCATTCTTGCAGTAAAAAGAATGACGGTACTGGAAACAGTTATGGTTTGGTCCAGCACTTACACTTTCCCCAAGTCTTACGTCATCTGTTGCTCATAATCATACGTCAGCTCAGCCAAAATCAGCCAATCAGCGCATTGGAGTTACCGGGTATACCCGGTCCCGACTTTTAGGACTGAATATTAAATAATTAAGAGGTTATCTGGAAAATGTGAAAGCTTCACAAGTCCATTTTTGAGGCATATGCGCCACAATTGGCTATCTCAACTCAAAACCTAATGTTAAAGGTGAACTATTCCCTTTAATAGATTCAATTCACCTCTATTCTATTTATCATGTGAAAATATGGGTAGTGAGAACGTATATGTGTGCCGTCTCACGCACAAAGTGCGTTGCTGCGGCGAGCCTGAGCAGCTGGCCGCCAGTCGTCCACCGTGGCAGATGCCCGCGCTTATCGAGCGGGCAACCGGCGGCAGGACCAGATGTTGTTTGTTCCCCGGTTCTTCGCCGGAGATGCGCGACGCGCGGCGTTTTGCCTGCGGGGACCAGCGCTGTATAACGCCCTGCCACGCGACCTTGTAGGAATACCCGTGCCGCTGTTTTGTCGCAGGGTGCGTCGACATCTCGCTGCCGCTCCGCAGACACCTGACTGACCGATGCGGTACTTTTGACCGTCTTGCCTGCTTGTTTTATTTTGACTCTGCATATATGGGTGTGTGTATGTGTTTGCGTGTGTCAGTGTTTTATTTATGTTTTTACTTGTGCGATTTCATTGTATGCTTGTTCTGACCATGTCTCCTGTGTTTTTAACTCATGACGAAGAGGTCCTATAATAGCCACAGGCACATGTGGATGACCTTAATAAAAGTATATTTATCTATCGGTATACTCCTTCATGTTTCGCCAAAAGGTATGTCCGCATCCTGCCGTTTCTGATTAGCATTATAACTACACAATCGATTAAGCTTTGCGACAGGAGAGCTACCTATAGTGTCTTATGGCTTGGACTAAGGACAAGACTGCAAATCCACTGCAGCGAAGAACGAAGGAGTAGGTGCTTAATACTATCCAAATTTGCATTTGCATTAACAGTGACATTCCGCATGTCCGTGCCTATTTCGATTAAGGGATTTACCTACGTCCGCATTTGTTTTAAATTACGTGCCATGTCTTCACTTGAGTGATGAGACTGCAGTCCCTTCCGCTGTTGGATTTACGTATATGGCGAAATAATTCTTCATTTATACCTCTGTTGCCATTGTTTTGTTATTATGTTCTGATCTTACGTGTAAAGACGTTGGTGATGATGTCGATGTTCTGTATCCTGTCAAAGACAGAAAATCCTGGCGCGAATACAGCGCGCTTCTGTGCCTCGCATAACAGGAAGCTTATTTACAATTGCATAATGTTGCAACATTGTGTGGTGTAGCCACCAGCTGCGCCGGAGACTGTAACGCTAAGCCTGAGGTCAGTGACTTCCGCCTACCGGTGGCAGAGCGACAGGGACGCCATCGCCTCTGCCCCTGTCACCACCACCTCTACCATGGCCGCCATCGCCACTGCCATCACCACCATCACCATACCATGACCGCAACCGCTACCACCACCGTCCCCGCAAACACCCCAGCCCTCACCTTCCCCGCCGCCCTCCCAATCGCCTTTCTCACAGCTGACCTCTAAGTGGCATCACATGACCCTCATGCTGGCCGGCTCGACTTTCCCTCGCCTCGCCAGCTGACAGCCAGATGTAGAGCTGCCCTCTGCCGCCGGCAGGCCGCCAGCCTCCTGTCTCTAGACAGGAAGAGATTCAGTTAGGAGAGTCGGCGGGCCGGCCGGTCTGGCCCGGCTGAGAGAGGACGAGGTCTGGGCCGGCTGAGAGAGGACGAGGTCTGGGCCAGTACAGGGAAATGAGACGTCACTAAGCGGCAGAGGAATGGAGCTGAGCAGGTAGAGTGTAGGAGGATTAGTGCTGAACTGGACTAAGCAAAACACTCCCGATGTCAAGGACTTTGTTGATGAATTGACCAGTTGTTTTGCATACCAAACACAACTTAATGTGGGATATTTAATACACTGACACTGAACTAAATAGAGGTGTACAATAAAATGAATTCGAAATAAATAAACTTTTCACACCATGGGTTAGTTAAAATACAATTTTGCCTCTACAATTCTACACCAAAGTAAGAGTCCGCTAGAGATTTCAGAGAAAGCGTGCTGCAGCCAGCAGACGTCCCATACTGAGCGGAAGCCCGTCGGTTTCGGCCGTTAACAACAGCTTACATCTGCATCACAATGCGCTGACACTGCCGATCAGGCAAGGTCAGGACGGGACTGACCGCAGGCCCGGCAACACACTGATAGACTTCCGCACCCGCACCTGTTCTTAGTTTTACCAACCAACCGACTTCCGTCCCGTAGCTGGTCTTAGTTTTATCAACCGACGGCGGATTCAGGTGCACGTCCGAAGTAAAATATTTTGAATGTATATCAGGCTCACGAATTATTTAAAGATGTTCCTTAGCAGTTATATCTGTTGAACAATGTCGCTAATAGGCTATATCCTCAACCTGTGTCTTCTGACTGCTAGTGAGCATGCTATGAGTAACAGTATGCTCATTGACCAAGTTTTCCTTGACGTGCCAAATGACACTTTTGTGGATACCGTTGCCGTTCATGTGCGCTCAATGAAGCATTACTTGACCTTTTGCTACATACGGGCTTCATAATTACTGAGCATGCATTGGTCATAACATTTGTGATTTTACATGGAATAACTTTCACTGCCACGCTCCTTGGAGGACTTCTGAGAAATACACACACACACACCACCAATAACCACTATTAACTACAGCCTATAAACCTTCATCCGTACCACAACCATATACACTCAAAAACAGCGTAACACGTACCGAGATATATTTAGCCATAAGTCACCGTGTGTGACACCACCCATCCGTATACGATAAACCAACTACAATGAAGTACCTAACACTCAGCCGTCTAACCGCTATAATAATAATACACTACCACATATAGGCTCACATACTATATACTGTATACAGACCACTTCGCTTGAATGCAACACAGACAAACCGCGACATACCTAGAATATGTCACTGATCACGTCTTACGTAGTATCACTCTTATCAAGATCAGATCCATACACTTGACTATAATAACCGACTAGAAAATAACTGTAAGCTCAAATAAAAGTTGACCAAACTAGCATTGATTCTTTTGTAAAGACTCTCATGCTCTGTGAGGTATGGTATTACGAGCGAGCACGTGGATAGCCATATATAAGCGATCTCCCGTTCAATTTACGTGTACGCGGCGCAGCGTCTAGTTGGCGTTATAGGCAATATATACTGCTCCCTGCTTGATATATTGCATATGCTGTAATCTTTGACGTGCAGACTAGATGAAATAGGCCTTCACGTTGGATGTTCACCTAATTGTTCTAGTCGTCCTAGGTAATGCCAGCTGAAGCTCGCAGATACATAGACACTATTGGCTGCCGCACGGGTTAAATATAACAGACTGACAGTCTATGGCGAACATTGCACAGAGAACGAGGACCATATAGCTAAACGCTCCCTCGTCCGATGTGATAACACGGTATACGATGAACTTGGCTAGGCGTGTGTATGCGATATGAGAATATGTGCCCATCCCTCTCGAGCATCGGAAAAGTGCGTACGGGGGAGAGTGAGATATAAAGAAGACGGCCGAAGGATTCCAGATGCAAGGCACAGATTACTACAATAGAATAGATAGTGGAAGACAATAGCACAAGAGAGGATGTCAACTATTATGAAAACAGCACAAGTAGAATGAGAGGATGCGAGAGAAATAGATTAGCGAGAATCGAAGAAGATAGAAAGAGTAAGTATTGCATGTTATACTATCAACTAATGAGACTGAGAGTGTGTTAAGAAACTAATACTTAGGCTTAGTCGCGACCCACAGTTCAAGCTCCGTCCTCTCTATATGTTTCAGATGTATGTCATCATGGAGCTGGCAGCGTGCAAGTTGGCCAGCCGTATAATGGGACTTCGTGGTCGTTTACAAATATACGAATGATGAGTGGTGTTTATATGTTTGTCTAGCTGCGGTCTTATGAACATGCGCATAGGTGATCTAGTGGTTTTGAAATGACTGTGTATACTTGCGTGTTGATTATATTGGACGCTCATACTATGAAACGGTCCAGGCATAACATATGCGACACCTAGCCTAGCGCTCGTAGCTCCAATTGTGATCTCGGTGGCCATATGTTCCAATGGTGTCGCTGTCCCAGCGCCTTACCGTTGGGAGTGTTACGTCCTCTCGTAGCAGTTGATTTGGGATATGTCCCGCTCGCTCAGATGTGACTTCTAAGGTCTGCACAATGAACAATTGCTCTGACCTGAGAGGAGCCAATACCCACTCAGTACCAGTATTACAATTTGTCCTCGCATCTCACTGTTACAGTGAATACGTGAGCGAATGCAACCGAACCATATCTCCCGACGAATACGCCCCTGCCTTTAGACCTTACAAAAATGCTTCTGAGACAAAACGCGGCCATATCAGAGCGGCTCTATGTTACAGCCGTGTTTAGCTCGGCAGTGCTTGCTAAACATCAGTCGCCTTATATATATATATATAGAGAGCGTGCAGAAGCCATTTTTTGTTCACTGCGTTCTCTATGCTGGTGCTACACCAGATCAGGGTTGTCAGTACTGCTCCAATGTATGTGATTGAACTTGTCGGGGTTTGTTACGCGCTGTTAGAGCGGTTGCCAGTCTAATACTTATTGGACAGACTCGGAACTGGCTCTGGTCAGGGTCAGAGGTCAGTCGCCAAGCTCTCGTCTGTACACGTCTGGCGCGCTCGAATGTTATTTTGTTATTGCTTGGTGGCTCGTGGCAGTGACTGCCGCTTCTCCGATGAGAGAAGCATGTCCTGGGTGCATCGGGCGAGCCTCAATGGGTTCTTCAGTGATTGTACGCTGACCTCGCATGGCTCTCATATAACTGGGCTCGCGGTCGGAAACAACGCCAGTTGCTAGAGGTCTGAGAAATCTAATTAGGCACAACTATGCAAGCTGGACGAGTGGTCTTTACACCTTTAAGCGTATGGGAGAATCGCACGAAGCCACTCCACCGTTAGTGATCAAGGCAGACTTTCCCTATTTTTGCAGATATTATATACACATATTCCAATCATTGATACTTTTTGGTGCAACTTGTTTTTGCCTAACATCCGATAGCGGATACAGTGGACGTCTTAATAATTAAACTAGGAAGTTGAATCATACAAATATGCTGCGTTTTTTCAACGATTCTGTATACAAAAAAACCTGCTCCCCAAATACTCTAATATTAATATATATTATATATATTATATAGATATTATATATATATTATATATATACAATATATATATAATTAATAATATATATATTTTGTATTTTAAATAAAATAATATATATATATATAATATATATATATTAAGTATATATATTATTAAATATATATATATGTATATATATATATATATACATATATATTATTATATTATTATATAATATATTTATCAAATATATATATATATATAATATATATATGAATATTATAATATATATATACTACATATAATATATATACTATATAATATATATATATATATATAAATCAAACTAGAAGGGCTTCGGTTCCATCAGACTTTATTTGGGCTCGCATGTTGATTTGTACTGCAGAACAATGAAGTGCGCAAGGTAAACTGCTGCGGTAAGGCACTGCTTTGTGCACAATTAATCATGCAACTGAAAGACCACGTTCCATAATGACACGTGTTCATCCATAACTGCTTATGATCAAACCTCGTGAACATTTACAACTCAACTTCGTGGTGTAGCTCATTACATTCAGTCCAGGGGTGGAACTTTATACCTCTGGGGAAGGGCCCGAGCCCCCCCCAATAATTTCAAATTTTAACATTAGGCCTATGGTGGTGTTACATGGTAGGAATGGAGTTAGAATCTATGAAATTAAAGGGAATATACGCACCCCCGGGAAAAGTATGTAGAATGATGAAAAAGTTCTGCCACTGATTCAGTCGTTATATAGTTGCCTTGCATTCAGTCTTAGATGTATGCAATATGCATGCATGTATGCACGACGTACGTTAATACTGTACGTTACTACAGTTATATAAGCCTCAGGACATTGATGTACTTGATTATCAGGTGTTGAGGTCATAAGCCCTGTTGATCCTGCTCTTGTCTTATTTACATAATACGCACTTTTATTGATATGGCACTGTATCCGACTACGAGTTGTTACCGTTGAGCTGTTGTTGCCAGTTCATCGAACCCTATTTTTAAACTGATTGACATTTTCCGAATTAATGTCGAGTTGAGGAAGCGAATTCCAATTACTGACACTCCTGCTCGAGAAGAAGCGTTGACGAGTAATCGGTCGCACTCTGGGCTTGCTGACTGAGGTTATGACCACGGGTCCTGTCATTCGAAACTCGCTGAAAGAACTGATCTGGATTGATTTGTTCAATCTCTTTCATGTGTTGTTCTGTGTTGACATTTTAGTAAACGAAGGCCAAAATAAGTTCAAAGTTCGAAGTTCGTGCGATAATTAATAACACACATCAATAGACACGGCGGGGTGAGCTGCAGCGCCCTGGGATACACCTGGTCAGCTGGGATACACCAGGGATACACCTGAGATACACCTGGGATATACAACCTGGTCAGCTGGGATACACCAGGGATTACACCTGAGATACACCTGGGATACACCTTGGTGAGTGCAGCGCTCCTGGGATGACACTGGTCAGCTGTGATACACAGGCGATACACTGAGATACCCGGTACACCTGGTGAGCTGGCGGCGCCCCTGGGACACCGACGTCAGCTTGGGGAACACCCAGGGATACACTGAGATACACTGGGATACACCTGGTCAGCTGGGATACACCAGGGATACACCTGAGATACACCTGGGATACACCTGAGATACACCTGGGATACACCTGGTGAGCTGCAGCGCCCTGGGATGCACCAGGTCACTGAAAAGCGATGTGTGCGGTGGCTGGTCGGTCGGTCAGAGCCAGTGGTCGGCAGAAATTGTTAGCCTACAAGTTTCCGAAATCCAAATTGATGCAAAAATGTGTATATTACGAAGCTCATATCAGCTTTGATTGCATGTTTTCATTGCCAGTGTTCGAATTTCGAAACATCTGTAAATGTATTGCGGAAAAACATCTCAATATTATAAAAATGGAAAAGAAAGGGAATCATAGCAAAAATGGAACACATTGACGCCTGGTCAGATGCACGCCGAAAGATAGTGGTAGTGAGTAGTGACTATAGTCTGTTCCACGAGTCTTCTACCTTCACTCAAAGATATCAGAGTTATCAAGCGCGTGTTTTAATGACGATATTCTAAAAATCGAACATCGCTGAATACATATGTTTGGCGAGAAGATGCCGGTCGCGGGCTCTTACATCAAGCTACACCCCTATATAGGTACTACGTGCACAATATTGCACTAAAATGAAAAGAGTGAAGGCGTTTGCGTGTGTTATATAGGCATGAGCGGTGATGTACTTATAAATCCGTCAAGGGGGAGGGACCAAGCCCTCAAGAGGGCACTGTCAACGAAAACTGAAAAGTTTTGTTGAGCAGGGGGAGATGTAAATGATAAATCAATCAATCAACTAATTTATTTCAACATCCCTTGATGGGAACAAGTCACATGTATATATAAAGGTACTTGCCTAAAAATTAATGCGTCGCTGTTAAGCAATGTTATACTGGGTTACAGATCAGAGTACAGCTCTGCCAGTCTGGACTGGTGTCGGGTTTATTGACACATTGCATTCGAGTCGGTCACAATGTAAAAAAGGATGTGCGTCACAGCCCGATGAACAGAGTCGGTCACAATGTGAAAAAGGCTGTGCGTCACAGGGACGGACAGAAGGGTAAGGGGACTCCCCTGGCATTTACCCGTGAAATGGGCATCCGGGACGATATTTGACTCCTTTGACGCTGCTCCAATGATCCGAACTGACGCTGCTGCAATGATCCGAAATGAAAAATACCTACGCCACTGCTCATACCTATATGAACGAGGCTGGCTGCGCCCGGCATTCACCGAGCACGTGTACCAGCGCTGGACCATGAATACAGCTGAGAACGCTACAACGCACGCAAACGCCTTCAACCTTTTCATATTAATGCAACATTGTGTTTAAAGTACCTCTATAGGGCTGTAGCTTGATGTAAGACCCCGCGACCGGCATGTCCTTGACACAAATATGTATTCAGCGACGTTCTATTTTTATTTTTTAGAATATCTTCATTAAAACACGCACTTAATAACTCTGATATCTTTGAGTGAGGGTAGAAGACTCGTGGAACAGAATATAGTACAAATGTATCATTTAGCAACTATAAATATCTCAATACGTATTTCGTGTTTAATGTTAAAAGGCAAATTGCATACGTATTTTTTAGATTGCTTCAAATTATGCACAAAAATGTCATGGGATGCCAATGTTGCATAAACAATCTTGCATCACTAGTTTAGACAGGTGGTCTTCAGACAGAGTGGAAAAAATGTGAAGGCACATTTATTTTAAACCACTCGAACCAACAATTTGGTTGCTTTCTAGAGCATTCATTGCACATTTAATGCTCGTAAATGATGTTCCCTTCCATACGGAACTTGGATCTCAAATGGTCGGTTTTATTTGTACTTGCAAAATGCAGAGTGAGTGGTGGTGTAAGTGAAGGTGTTGCTGCGGCAGCCCATGCAAACATCATACATTATTTTTTTTACGAATTATTTATATTTACCCGGTAGTACCCGGTATTACCCGGTAATATTTCGTTCGTTTTGGGTAATTGAGACTAAGAACACGGCTTTTTCCGAATATTTTTTGTGTCAATTGAAACTTTATAATTCATCAAGTTGCAATTGATGCCAAAAATATCCGGGAAAATCCGTATTCTTAGACTCAATTACCCAAAACGCATGAAATATTACCGGGTACTACCGGGTACTACCGGGTAAAAATAAATCCTTCGTGAAAACGGCTAATAAAGGGTCATGACCACAATAATAAAGGCGAATATCATTACCTCAACATTCAGACTGCAGGAATGCATCATTCTCGTGTCATCAGAGAACACCATCTGGAGCGATGCCTGATACGTGGCGACATCAATGTCCTGTTGCTAAGCTGGTTCGATCGCATGACTGATCGCTCGATTAAAAGGAGATTCCTAGTAAAAAACTGCATACAATACAAAACGTTTGTGATAGCATTCAGACCTGATCCCATTCATCCACACTGTTGTGTCACTATCGACTGAGAATCGATGTAGAACACAGCACATGAGCTTTTAAGAGCTCAGTTCCCAGATCTTAAACTGAATCAGCATGTTCTGTGGAATGGATAGTCCGCAAACGTGTGCTGCTTTCCAGAGTGGCTCGTTAAATATGGACAGAGTCTATGTTTTTCCAAGCAATTGTGGCCGATTGAATAAGGTTGGAAACTATTTTTAGATTTATCAACTATGTTAGGAATGCAACATCCTTCTAATCAGGCTATATTTGCGGTTTAATTGGTTGCCTATTTGTTGCTTGCGAGTGCTCACGCTGTTCAGGGAGGATGCATAATTACGCTTCTGGTGCAAACTTTACCCAATTTCTTGAATTATCGAAGTTGTCCTGCACCGTTCCTCGCTGTTTGATCAGCGGTTAGGAGGAGAGGTAAACACCCTCTCAAATCGATAGACCGGCGCAGCAACGGACGCGCAATGAAAGGCATCAGTGTACCAAGATGCTGGCTGAGTGCTATTTTACAACTTAAATTATCAACCAGAGCGGAAAAGGTGAAAATGGCTCGGAGAGAGAATCAAACAGCTGTTGCTCTCACAGCCACCATAACATCACAGACTGCAAAGAGCACGATTCTAATGTTCATGACACAATCACGACCATGACTGTTCTGATATTCCTTGCAGACTGTTTGGTTCTAATACTCATCGCAGGCTGCACGAGTAATATTGAGCTTACATCTTGGTAGTTCGGGTTCGCCTAAAAACTGCGTTAGTGAAATGATCGTTGTATCTGCATTGAGAGGCACGGTAAGCCC
>VOPJ01012309.1:303431-338471 GCA_014673585.1 Semibalanus balanoides | reverse complement strand
CATTTGTTTCTCGCATACGGTGCTTAATTTAATAAAAAGTTAAGTTGTAATATTTGAATTGATGACGTCACATCAAGGAATTTCGGTAAGTAGAGAAAACCTTCACGCTGCCAAATCATATGGCACAACTTTTTTCATACATTTCTTGCGCATCAAATACAAACAAATCTTTGTTTATCATGGCGTTTCGAAACGTTTTGAAAATATAACGGTGTCCTTTCATTGATAGCTCCATAAACCACACGTTGATTATTTGGCATCGTATGAAAAATTGCATTATATTTAATAGACAGCTACAAAGCGGAGCATACAGAACCATCAGTAATCTTTGACTAAGGTACCTATTGCCCTTCGATCGGTGCACCGTGTATAGGTAGTGTATTAAGGGCCGGATGTTGCAGCTAATTTGATGACGTCACTGGTACATGAAAAACAAAAATCTGCAATTATTCGTCCGCAAATCCCGTCTGAAACCTTATGGATGAATCCTAATCGAACCTTACCTAACCTTTATTATATATCACTGCTGATGGAGATTCGAAACAATTCCTGGGTGGACATTGGTTCAACCAAACTTTGTCATAAGACACCAATGACGTCATCAAACCGGTGATCACCTTTCCAGCCGGTACCCAGCGGTCGAGAAACAAAACACGTAAATTTATACAAGGATCACCTTAAAACAAGTCTACTTTCATTAACATTTGATAAAGAGAGATGACGACATCGGTTTTAAGCGGCGATACTACTACACTAGGTCCTTATTTTTTGCAGATGTCAAAACCAAACTCAAATTTACTTTCAATTGGACCTCTGCGGGTGTTTTAACTTCTACACTACTTAATTTCCATGCAAATCCAGCAAAATGGCTATCTCAACTCAAATATAATGTTAATGTGAAACATTCCCTTTAAATAAATGACCGCAATAGTTTCCAAATACTTTTTGATGAGTTTTTGAATGGTGTTCCCTTCCCCTGGCACGGCGAAGGTGGCGCCGAGCACTGGCACGGCGCGGGTTAAACGCATAAGCAGTTAACAAAATCGGTACCTATGATTCATGTATCCGACACTTGTAAGTATCATTCTTAGACTTGTATCAGTATCACGCTAAAACTCAGATGATGGATGATCTTAAATCAGGTCAAAGTCATCCGAGGTCATAAGAGGTCAACCTGCTGATTACGGTCATTAGGCGTTGTATTACATGTTTATTGGCTATTTTTTTGCGTCTAGAGCGTGAAAAAGTTAAAGCAATATCAGTTTAAAAAACTCAAAGTAGGTATAAAGCAAAAACGCAAATGCATTTTATATCCACGGTAGGTAATGCCGTCAAAAGTGGTCGATTTTGGTCTTGGGAAGATCATAATTGTCTGTCAGTTTTAATGGTATCAACTTCAAAATTTGCACAAGTCAAATCTCGTAAAGTTTCGTCATATTGCGTTATCTGACATGTTTCTATGGCATATATTCATGTTTTAGCATCTGATAATTTCTAAAAATATGAAGAAAAAAAAATGTAATAAATTTCAAAAAATCCGGTATAGCAGAATGATAGCCGAGTCTATTGTCAGTCAAATTAAGGCATCACAATACCTGTAGTGAACGAGTTAGTGGCGTAAATAGGTAATACCTACAACCAAAAGTGACTAGTGGTTCAAATGGAGCAGAATTCTGAAGTGAGGCAGGATTTCCGGCTGAGTACTCGTTGACAAGCTAAAATCCTGCCCCCCCCCCAACTTGAACATACTTCCTGCGTCCCTGCACAATGCATCTCCCTTTAAGAAGGTACGGTTACACAAAATTGCGTGAGTGGCGCCACTGGTCTTTAGTATTTACATTATGGTAATACTATGGATTTCAGACCGCGTGAGACCCCGTTTTTAGGCGATAATTTGTTAAGGAATGGCCAAATCCGAATCAATTTTTCGCACAGTCTATTTCAGCCCAGGCGCCAATTTCTGTCCGTATAGTCTGTTAACAAAAATCAGACCTTATGGTTCTTGTCAATGACTCGGAACGTTAAGATCTGCTCGGTAAACCATTTCCCAGTGACCTCACAGTGGAGGCTACCTTGACGTAGGTTGTGAGTTGTGACCTCAACAGCACTTGACTACCGTCGATGATGAAGATAAGGCAGCACGTGCCTTTGAGGTCACAGCCTACGACCTACGTCACGGTAGCCTCTACTGTAGGAATGGGTTTACCGAGCAGATCTTAACGTTACGAATCAATGACAAGTACCAGAAGTTTTGATTTTTTGTTAACAGACTATACGGACAGAAATCGGCGCCTGGGCTGAAATAGACTGTCCGAAAATTTGATTCGTATTCGGCCAATCCTTAACAAATTATCGCCAAAAAACGGGGTCTCACGCGGTCTGAAATCCATAGGAGTCGCTGACAATCAGAATATGTGGCTAACCGAAATACGTGGCCGACCGGAGTAAAGTAAATAGATAGGCCGGCCGGAGTAAAGAGCCATCTCGGATAGGCCGGCCGGAGTAAAGAGCCATCTCGTGGCCAAAAGATAAGCTAAATCGATTAAACTTAGTGCGAAATGGTTTCCAAATTCATAATACTTGCTCAAAGTGCCCATACCAATGGCCGGAAGCTGAAAAAAGGTAATATGAAGTCAATCATCAGTTATTGCGGGCTAATCGGGATTGTGGCCCATAGTGCGCTGGCACGGGGCACAGGAATGGTCCGGGTCTTACTGCCCGATCGGGGCAGCGCTGCTGTCATCGATCGCTGTAATGGACTGCGGCGGCGCGGCGATACACCAGCCACTTATCGCACGTGCCAGACACGCGCTGATTTTATGGTCTTCGCTTGGTTTGAAAGAGATTTGTTTTCCTTGACGATTAAAGGGACACTGCCACCTTCCAAAAAGTTATCAAATGTACGCCATTTGTGGTGCAAAATATGAAGTAATGCTGCTAAACACGATTATGACTTTCGTTCTTCACAAAAAGTGCTTCATTTTCATGAAAAACACTTTTTGTATATTTGTCTGGTATTCAGACGTCATATGAAGGATTTTTTGGGAATAAAGAAAACCTTACACGCTGCCAAAATGGACTTATGTATGGCTGATGTATTGCCAAACGTAAACAAGTCGAGTGAATCAACATTAGTTTAAAGAGAGACGACAACATCGTCTCAGGGCCCTTCATTCAAAATACATTGGGGACTGCGGAATGTTACAGATGTCAAAAATCCAAACTCGAATTTCTCTGTGATTCGACCTCAGTGGTTGTTTTAACTTATACCATGCATAATTGCAATGCCAAGCACGCAACATGGCTATCTCAACTCAAATATAATGTTAAGAGTTGGCAATGTCCCTTTAACAGTCTAGCTGAGTTACGTTTTCTATTGTAGCAGGGGGATGAATCAACTGAACTGCGCAGCACATTGCGCAATGTGCACTGTAGTCTAGTGTGCACTGTATTTTTCAATTTATATAGCACACTGCGCAATAAATTTGACAAAATACTGCAAAGTAATATCATGATATATCTGATGTTGATTTGTAATCGAAACGCGTAAGAATAATTGTGGCCTTTCTTTTGAATAAAATAATATATCTTTTAGCACAAATGATCATTTTGAACAACTTCCTTATCATATACGTTGGACTGAGTTTGTTATTACGTCTTCTTCACAGGCAGATTGCATTGCATGTAATGGTAAGCAATAGTGATGTAACAAAATCGTGAATTTTCCTGAACTCTGCTTCAGATTGGTGCGGTTTGGCCCGGTGCGGCTGGCTCAGTGTGGCCAGGTGTGACCCGGCCCGGTGCGGCTGGCTCAGTGTGGCCAGGTGTAACCTGGCCCGGTCGGCTGGCCAGTGTGGGCCAGGTGTACCCGGCCCGGTGCGGCTGGTCAGTGTTTTTTATTTTTTTTTTCTGGCCAGGTGTGACCCGCCGACCCGAGTGCGGCTGGCCTCAGTGTGGCCAGGTGTGACCCGGCCCGGTGCGGCTGGCTCAGTGTGGCCAGGTGTGACCCGGCCGGCCCGGTGCAGCTGGCTCAGTGTGGCCAGGTGTGACCCGGCCCGGTGCGGCTGGCTCAGTGTGGCCAGGTGTGACCCGGCCCGTGCGCTGGTCAGTTGGCCAGTGTGGACCCGGCCGGCCCGGTGCAGCTGGCCAGATGTGGCCAGGTGCTGACCCGGCCCGCGTGCGGCTGGCTCAGTGTGCGCCAGGTGTGACCCGGCCCGGTGCGGCTGGCTCAGCTGTGGACCAGTGTGACCGGCCGGGGCGGCTTGGCTCAGTGTGGCCAGGTGTGACCCGGCCGCCCGCGTGCGGCTGGGCTCAGTGTGGCCAGCGTGTGACCGGCCGGCCCGGGCGGCTGGCTCATGTGGCCAGGTGTGACCCGGTGCGGCTGGCTCAGTGTGCCAGGTGTGACCCGGCCCGGTGCGGCTGGCCTCAGTGTGTGCCAGGTGTACCTGGCCCGGGTGCGGCTGGTCAGTGTGGCCAGGTGTGACCCCGGCCGGCCCGGTGCGGGCTTGCCTCAGGTGTGGCAGGTGTGACCCGGCCGGCCCGGTGCGCTGATGGCTCAGTTGTGGCCAGGTGTGACCGCGCCGACCGTGCGGCTGGTCAGTGTGGCCAGGTGTGACCGGCCGACCGGTGCGGCTGGCTCAGTGTGGGCCAAGGTGTGACCTGTGTCCCGGTGCGGCTGGCTCAGTGTGCCAGGTTGTGACCGGCCGGCCCCGGTGCAAGCTGCTCAGTGTGGCCAGGGGTGTAGACCCGCCGGCCGTGCGGCTGGCTCAGTGTGGCCAGGTGTGAACCCGGCCGCCCGGTTGCGGCTGGCTCAGTGTGGCAGTGTGACCCGGCCGACCCGGTGCGGCTGCTCAGTGCTGGCCAGTGTGACCCGGCCGGCCCGGTGCGGCTGGCTCAGTGTGGCCAGGTGTTGACCGGGCCGACCCCGGTGCGGTGTCGTTGGGCCAGGATGTGACCCGGCCGGGCCCGGTGCAGCTGGCTCAGTGTGCCAGGTGGGACCCGCCGACCCGGTGCGGCTGGCCTCAGTTGTGGCCAGGGTGACCCGGCCGGCCCGGTGCGGCTGGCTCAGTCGTCCAGCGTGTGACCCGGCCGCCCGGTGAGGCTGGCTCAGTGTGGCCAGGTGTGACCCGGCCGGCCCGGTGCGGCTGGCGCTCAGTGTGGCCAGTGTGGACCGGCCGGCCCGGTGCGCTGTTGCTCAGTGTGCCAGGGTGACCGGCCGGCCCGGTGCGGCTGACTCAGTATGGCCAGGTGTGACCCGGCGGGCCCGGTGCAGCTGGCTCAGTGTGCCAGGTGTGAACCCCCCTGCCGGCCCGGTGCGGCTGGCTCAGTTGTGGCCAGGTTGACCCGCCGGCCCGGTGCGGCTGGCTCAGTTGTGCCAGGTGGACCCGGCCGGCCCGGTGCGGCGGCTCAGTGTGGCCAGTGTGTTCTTGACCCGGCCGACCCGGGCTGCAAGCTGGTCATGTGGAGGTGTGACCCGCCGGCCCGGTTGCGCTGCTCAGTGTGGCCAGGTGTGACCCGGCCGGCCCGGTGCGGTTCAGTGCGGCTCCACCGTCGTCGTGTTCCGCCGCTCCGCTTTGTTCGCGGCCCCGCAGCGCCGCCACGTCTCGCCACGTTCGGCCGACCACGTGTGACGGTCGCGCCACGCACGTGCCCCGTGCCGCGTGACGCCGCGTGACGGGGGCACTCGAGATAGCCGCTGTCACCACACCACGGGCCAGCGGCGAACACGACGCACTGAGACAAACGCGGCGAACACGACGCACTGAGACAAACGCGGCGCCTGGAGTTCGCGATGCGTCGCGCGCTGAAACTGACAGACGCCGAGCTAAAACGGTGGCAGGCTGCACGCTGAAGGTGACGGCACTGAGCTGGAATCGAGCGCCGCTCCGGTACTCGTCTCCGAGGCCTGTCCGAGGCCTGTTTGTTCGCTGACCGTGACGATGTGTCAGCGAGGCCAGACGATGGGGAGGGACTGAGGAGGGAGACCGTGTCACCTCTCTCTCTCCGCCAGCAGCCGGGGTGGAGAGCCGTCCATTGCTGGCGGGGACCGGGACCGGGACCGGGACCAGGGCTGTGGCTGCGGCCGGGGCCGGGGCCAGGACCAGGACCAGGACCAGGACCAAGACCAGGACCAGGACCAGGACCAGGACCAGGACCAGGACCAGGAGCAGGACCAGGACCAGGACCAGGACCAGGACCAGGACCGAGACTGTGACTGGGGCCGGGACCGGGGGCCGGGGGGACCGGGGCTGTGACTGGGTCCGGGGCCAGGGGTGAGACTTGAATCGGGACCAGGCCTGGGGCCAGGTGTATGCTGCCTCTACGGCTGGGTACGGCAGGTGCCATGTCAGTGCTGGACTCGGTGTCAGTGTCAGTGCTGGACTCGGTGTCGGTGTCCGTGCTGGACTCGGTGTGGTGTCCTTGCTGGACTGTGTGTGGATGTCAGTGCTGGATCTCGGTGTCGGTGTCAGTGTGGACTCGTGTGGTGCGTGCTGGATCGGTGTCGGTGTTATGTGTGGACTCGTGTCGGTGTCAGGTGTGGACTCGGTTTCGTGTCAAGGTGGAACTCGGTGCGTGTCCTTGCTGGAGCCGGTGTCGGGCGTCAGTGCCATGGAGTCGTGTCGGTGTAGTGGCCTGGACCTCGGTGTGTGTAGTGCTGACTCGGTTTTAGTGTAGTGCTGAGCTCGGTGGTGGTGTCAGTGTGGATCGGTATGGGTGTCCGTGGCTGGATCTCGGTCGTTCAGTGTGGATCGGTGCCGGTGTCAGTGCTGGACACGGTGTGGTGTGGTGCTGGAACTGGTTCGGTGTAGTGCTGGACTCGGTGTCGTTGTCAGTGCTGGACTCGGTGTCAGTGTCAGTGCTGGACTCGGTGTCGGTGTCCTTGCTGGACTCGGTGTCAGTGTCAGTGCTGGACTCGGTGTCGGTGTCCGTGCTGGACTCGGTGTCGGTGTCTTGCTGGACTCGGTGTCTGGGTGTCTTGCTGACTCGGGTCAGCTGTCAGTTGTGGACTCGGTGTCGTGTCCCGTGCTGGGCTCGGTGTGTTGTAGTAGCTGGACTGGTGAGTGTAGTGCTGGATCGGTGGGTGTCGTGTGGACTCGGTGTCAGTGTCAGTGCTGGCATGCGAGCCGTCATTCACGGCGTACGTCGGCTCGGCACGTGGCGTTGAGCCTTTGTCAGGCCATGTCGCACCTCGGCCTCAGCTATCTCTTGCACTTCTCGCGCCAGCCGGTAGACTGCTGCTTGTATGTGCCTGTTTGGCGGATTGCGGATGGCGTAGCCAACAGCGGTTGGGCGCCGCTCCTGTGGCCAGGCTTCATATAGCTGTGGTCCTGTTCGGCTCCTGTAGTCTGTCACTGGCGAGCGAAGGTGAGTGTCAGGGAGGCAAAGAGTACAGCGAGACCGCTCTATAACGACAGACAGGAGGTAGGTTATCAGGGGAGGGGGGCATGGGGAAAGAGCGGTCCGCTGACGGGCTTGAACGCTCGCGCCGCGGTCGTGCTGTTCAGTTCTGTTCAGAAGGTTGACTGCCGGCCCGGGTACCGCGCACGGAAAGCGGTGCGGCTTGTGTCGGTGCGGCGGCTGTGAGGTGGTGCAGATTGGTGCAGGTGTTGCGGCCGGTGAAGGTGGTGATAGGTGATGTGGTGACGGTAGGCCGCCTCCTCGGTCCTCCAACTGACATTCGCACTGCGCTGCTGACGAACGCCGCTCAATTTCTCACTGGGCTGCTCGCTCACTCATTACTCCTCGATTCGCTGTTGGTATGTATTCTGACTCTGACAATGACATACTGATAACTGACTATGACTACGATATGACTATATACGATACTGACTATGATACTGATATGATATGATATGGATAATGACTACTGAATACTGATACTGATATGATACTGATACTGACTCTGCTATGATACTGTATGATACTGACTACTACTACTGATTACTGACTATGCTAATGATACTGATAGTGGACATGACTATGACTTGGATACTGAATTTGAACTATGACTATGACTGATATATGCTACTGATATGACTACTGAATTAATGATATGACTACTGACTACTTGATACTGACTACTGATATGACTACTGACTATGGACTATGACTATGGACTACTGACTATGACTACTGACTTCTGCATGACTACTGAATACTGACTTACTGACTACTGAGTCTGACTAACTGACTATGACTACTGATCTGATATGACTAATATGACTATGAATATGAATACTGAATATGAATACTGATATGATACTGATACTGATACTGATACTGATACTTGATATGACTATGATACTGACTACTGACTACTGACTACTGACTACTGGCTACTGACTACTGACTACTGACTACTGACTACTGACTAGTGGCTACTGACTACTGACTAGTGGCTACTGACTACTGGCTACTGACTACTGACTAGTGGCTTCACTCGCCGGTCGACCGTCGGCGGGCCCGCCGACCGACGCAAAACGTTTCGTTACTGAAGTTTGAAATTTCGGCAACTCTGGCCTGTTGTGTGTCTTCTGAAATGCAAGGATAAACGTTTGGGGCGATTGGGGCGTTTGGTCTAAATGGGGGGAGAGGGTTTGGGGCCAGTGTTAGAGCTATGGCCACGTGACACGGTGTATGGTACAAAATGTCCTCGACTCCAAAATGCTAAAATTTCAAAATTCTGACGCAAACCCCCCATTTATACCAAACGCCCCAATCACCCCAAGCGCCCCAAACGCCCCAAACGCCCCAAACGCCCCAAACGCCCCGATCACCCGGTAAATCAAATCCTTCGTGAAAACGGCTAAGAGGCTCCGCCACAGGGGATGCGTTTCCCCATTTTTAAACCAGAAGGATTATCTCTCCAATTTTAGATGACCTACAAGATTGCTGTAAATCCATGATCAGTAGTAGGTTCTTCAGTTGTAGGTTGTATTCCCCTGCCCCGCTCAACAGCTTTTCGCTGATGTCCTTCCACCCTCACTCAAGAAATTGTCGCTAATGCTACATTCCTCAACTCAACACTTTTCACTCAAGCCACCCTACTCGATAACTTGTATTTGACACCACCCGCACTCACTGAACAACTTACCGCTGACAGAGACCACTTGACTTTTCTAGATGCCGTCTCCCAATTGCAAAGGCGTGGCGGAGGCCCTGGGTAAAATATGAGTATTTCTGCTTTTTATTCAGTGACTCGCGCTTTGCCGGAGCTTTAGGTCCCAACTGCTTATTAGTCCCGTAGCCTTTTCTCCTTCGACAAGCCACTTCCAATCTCCATTCAGCAGCTCTAACTCCACTGAATTCCCTTGTGACGTCGAAGGACGCACCGAAACCTACAAAAGTTTCCCGTCATTTATTGTCTGGCGTATTCGAGCTGTTAGCTGGGTGGCTTTCGTCGCTGTGGTTGCGTCATAGAAGCACTGTTTCTGGCGCAAACCTGCGCGGCTTATCACCGCCAGCTGCGGGCCGGCCCGGTGGCCGCAGTGAAGGCAGATCCGGCCGTGACGGCCGTGACGGCCGTGACGTCACCGGGTACCTGGCGCGTGCGGCGGCTGCCGGCCGTGACGCCAGCGGCGCTGATAGCGCGCTGCTATCGCCGCAGTAGACGGAGCGCGGCGCAGCAGCCGCAGTGTGCGTCCGGCAGCGGTCGCGACAGAGCGCCAGCTGCCACAGACCGAGAGCTAGCGGAGGGTGTAGTGACGGTGTAGAGAGGGTGTAGTGCGCTACGCTACCGCACATCTACCGCAATGGAGTTAATCAGCGATTGTGTTATGTTGCGAGGTGTGACACCTATGAGTGAAGAGAGGGGCACGATGCGCAGGGCTGAGCGTCGCGCGACTTGGTACGTGCCCATGTACGAGTCATCAGGGGAGGCTCCGCTGCCTCCGGAGCCGCCTCCACGTGGGCAGCAGGCCGCGCAACAGCTGCCGGAGCCGCAGCAGCGGGAGCGACAGGAGCAGTGCTGGGCTGGGTCGCCGCTCAGCCCACTGCAGCGGTTTGCCAGCTTCCGAAGCGAGGCGCGAGTGGCCGTGGTACGTCGCGGCCGCTCGCTCGAGGACCTGGCTCGACGCGTGCAGCGCCGCCTGCGGGCCCGCTCGCTGGTGCGAGACCTGACCTCGGAGCCGCCTCCGAGCGCCGCCGAGCTGTCGGATCGGGGCCAGTACCGACCTCTGCCCGACTCCTCTGTGTTCGGAGACCCGGCCGAGCTGCCGACCCGCCTTCCGCTGGCTGAAGCGGGGGTGCAGGTCGAGGGGCCGCACCCAGGGGCTTCACCTGTGCCGGCCCCACGGGCCAGCCTTCGCGGCAAGGCTAGCATCACTAGCCAGAGCTCGTGCGAGTCGGCAGAGCTGTGTGAGCCACCCGAAGCAGACAGTGTGCGCAGTGCTGACAGTGGTGTGTACTCAGAGTCAGAGGGGTGCGGGTCACCGCCGCGGCCACCACCGAGGCCCTCCAAGCGGCGGAAGAGGAAGCGGGAGCGGTATGAGGTGTGTCTGGGATATCGGTGCTATGACCTGGAGGCGGATCACTGCAGCATTGCTGTCTACTCGTTGCAGAAAAACAAGACGGCGCTGAGGGAGCTGCTGCAGGCGCCATCTCCGGCGGCGACGGTGGCTTCTGACAGAGGTGAGTAACGCGGATCACGCCAACCCCCTCCGTCATAACCTTCAGCAGGTGAAGGTGCAGAACAACCCCGCAGACCCTCCTCTTCGGTATAGCCCCTGCTTTATGTTATGTGCTGACGTGTGGCCCCAGGTTTCAGATATGATCAGGTTCCACAGATTCAACTTATTGAAACATATGGGTGCCATAACACTCTATAAGCAGTCGTTACGGCTGTAGAAAGTAGTAAATATGCTACTTTTATCACCCATCTGAGAACAAACTTAAGCAGAGATATGGATTTGGAAAGCAACCGTCAAACAAAATGCGGGATTATTGTTAGATTAATTCTGGCGCTGTTTGCGCATTGCTGTCGTTTTCCGTCATCGCTTGTCATGTCTTAGTAAGGCCCGAAGCCAGTCTGAATTTCCAGAGGGCGCACAATATTATTATTAAAGGGTGAAGTACGATTATAGCATACATTTACGGATTTACGTGACCAACACAAAGCCTTAGCATGTCAGAGATAGTGTATCTAAAGATAAGTGTCCTGATAAGTGTCCTGCTTAGTGAACCGCACTCAAAAGGTTCGAAAGAGCTCGTGTTCCATTGTGTTTAATCGACGGCTAAAGTTCACTGCGGGGGGTGCACCGACTAATATCAGAGGGTGCACAAGGTCCCACGGGGTGCACGGGCACCAAGTGCACTCGCCTAGCTTCGGCCTTGTCGCGTCTTGCCGATATCTACCAAGCATTCAATGCCATCGATATCAGTAGCGTGTTATCAACTACAGTGTGTGTTAAATTCTGCATTGAATCCGCCAAGCTCGCCCGTAACTGTGGCCTGCGTTCTTGTTTGCCCACAAACCTGCACCGGTTAGTGGTCACTGAATATCGCTCGGTGCTTTTCCACCCTAATTCTCGTCTGCCCACACTGTTGCTGCGCTTCGGTGGGCGGAGCGGCGGTGTAATTACTGAAGGTGCGCGCCGCAGCCGTCACTTGGACAGGGGTGATTAACACGGCGAGCTCCAGCCGGCTTCTCTGCCGCGCCGCGCCAATTGACGCTGCGCACCATGTTGTCGAGTCGGGGCCGCGCCAATTGACGCTGCGCACCATGTTGTCGAGTCTTGGCTGCAGCTGGGTATCGACCGATGCCGCCGCTCGGCGCACTATTTGGCGCGGGCAGAGCGGGCCGTCTAATCGAGATTCGGTCAATAGTGGTGACAGACAAATGAACAGTGATAACTCACCATGTGGTGTGCTATTGGGATCACAGTGGTTGTGAAAGATGAGAGTGAAAACTATACAAATGAGACATTGTTAGATGGACGGTTTGTGATGTTTGGCATATACGATGCAAATAAAGTGTTGCGTGGCGTTGGTAATAATGGTAGGAGCTGCCATTATTGTGAAATTAGATGCTAAGAGATGTTAGGATGTTTGTGTTTTCATCTTCTCTGGTCGTCGCTGAACTTCTGCCGGGTGAAACACCGCTGATGCTGACACAATTATTCAATGTAATGGAACGACCTTTGAAAGAGCAACTTCAAAAGAAACGGTTCCACAAAATGATAAATACCCGGCATGCAGCTTTGTAAACATTTTAGGAATGAAATTGTATTATTTTAAAGCACCTGACGGCACAGGCAGCTCCAGCCCCCCCCCCCCAATAAGGGGGCTAATTTCACTGTGGGCCTCTGGGTGCTTGACCCTAGGGGTAGGATCGAGTCGTGAAAAATATAATTTTATCTAGTGTAAGTTTATAAATGTATAACTTACTTATAACCAAAATACGATTTCTCGCCGTGTTTAGTGCACTCAAATACCTTCAAGATGAGCGCAGGTACGTTATCTTCACAAATGAAACTCATGGCGGCTACTTCGCGAGATTTCCTCCTAATGGCCTGTAATTTGTGTACTATCAACTACGAAGATTCGTTTTATTTTAGATACAATCCAAGGCAATTCTTACTCGGTTATTAGTTTTCTGAGTTATTATGCGTTGTTTCTTTTATTACAGGGATTCTTACGTTTTGCTCATTTTTTTTTTTTGGGGGGGAGGGTGGATAGTTTATATTCCCGCGACCTGGCCGCAAGCGTGGAGTGGGATGTGAGGGGGAGCTTTTGTCCCCTGCCGCCCCTGGATCTGCCAGTGTATCGCCACCGTGCGAAAGTTACGTTGATTGTGAATCGCTCCAGATCAAAATTACGTCAGACGTGCCACTTTCCCTACTCCCTACTGCTACAAAATTGCTACTAAATAGAGAAAACACGAACGATCAAATAGAGGAAACACGAACGAGGCAATTTTGTTTTTCGTCAAAACGTTATTTTTCGCAGCCATTACCCATTTTCATCTCCAGTTTCAGAGATATGGGGGGAGGGGCTAATTTATTTGCCGCCGCTGTCCGGCCAGGAATGTGAGGCTTTAGCCCCTGCCGCCCCCCCCCATGGATCCGCCCCCTGGATCCGCCAGTGCCTGACGGCTGCTGCACAGCACCAAGTTTGACAAAAAACTGACAAATGCAATATGACCAATTCAACATAGCGCATTGCTACTTTGACATACTAAGAATTCGAATGAACGGAGGATAGGCAGCGTGCATTTCATTTGTCGTTAAAAATGTTAGCATTGAAGGATATATTGACGCGATGCTGACCGATGTTTACTGCAGCCGACATTTCCAATGGGGTTGGGACCAATTTTTAAGGTACCGTTATTATGGTCTCATAAAACAATGATAGTTTTTCATAATGTAAACTAAAACAAAAAAGAAAACAAATGCGAAATGAACTCAGAAGTGATCAAAAACTAAAACAGTTAAGCAGTCCTTGTAGTTGTGACGTCACAACCTAGCTAGAGTCAGCGGCATTTTCTGCGCGGCGGTGACAAAACTTTCCCCCATATAACTCGGAAACTTAAAGGGCTAGAAAGACGCGAAATATAGCATTCGAACGCTCTCAACAAGCAGATGCTAAGCTACTTCGTGTATTTTTATCAAGTAAATATTGAGGTCACCAGAGTCCAGAGGTCATCATAGGTCAGATTTTCGAGTCTTTGGTTTTTGCTTCGAACTCCCCCAAACATATCGGGAACTATGAAAGCTAGGAACAAACGGAAAAAAAAACAGTCAAAGGCTCTTGAAAAATTCAATCGCGAGCATGTCTTCAGATTTTAGCTCGAACAATTTTTGAGGCTCCAGAGGTCACCAAAGGTCAAAAAGAATATTTTTTGTAATACAGTTTTCACAATAGCTTTTGACCTGATAAATACAAGACAATAATTTTTACGCCATCGTGTTTGTCTCTTCATGGCGCTTTTATTCATATTACATTTGACCAGGTACAGTCAACTTAACAATTTGACCTCAGGTCAAGGTCAAGTGGTGACCCAAGTAGGTCATGTTGCATATAGGAAGACGTGCCTTGACGAGACAAACACAATGGTGTCAGTTTCACTTATCTATCTGCATTGTGTCAATAGTTATTGACAAGCAATTGTTGTTGACCTCGAATGACCTCGGCTGACCCTGCAGGGTTCACTGAAAAAATGGCACCTAGGTCTTCAATAATGGCTTATAATAGCATGATCCAAAAGGAATTATATTGTTATCTTGCGTATCCTTGGAAAAGGAAGCATTTTGATATTTCCTCATTGACTTATAATGAGAAGGTCACGAAATTGATCCGACCTTAGTTCGCTGAAATATTTAAAACATATGATTTGAATTGCAGATATACATGACCTTATGAAATTCTGTAAGTAAGTGTAAAGCCGATCATCCAAAAACTGTGACTGTGGTACGACCACAAACGTTTTTGGAGGTGGGGTCACGTGACCTAGTCTGGTGACCTGGTCTGAGATGTCATGAGGTCAATACGTTGACAGAATTTAGGGAAGACGCCATTTTTCCGCTAACCTCGAAAAAAAACTGAGGGGATGTCTAAACACCTCCCCCCTCTACGTGATGTCATGTCGCCACGTCACGTGATGTCATGTCGCCACGTCACGCGCCTGTCTGTCAGTACCACACGCCACGCCACGTCACGTGACTGTCGGCTGTGAGCAGAGTGGCCGGCTGGAGGTGCCGCACGAGATGTCATTTCTGAGCGCCAGCGTCGGTGGCAGACTGCCGGCCGCCCTCCGCCGCCACACCGGCCGCCCTCCGCCGCCACACCGGCCGCCCTCCGCCGCCACACCCGCCGCCCTCCGCCGACACACCGGCCGCCCTCCGCCGCCACACCGGCCGCCCTCCGCCGCCAGACCGGCCGCCCTCCGCCGCCTGCTGTCCACTTCTCACTCAACCTGCAGTCACACTCACAGATCAGGTCAGCTTCGAGAATAAGTGAAGGCATTTGTGGGGAAAATGAAGCCTGCTTGGAGTTCATTTTCTTCCTTTATTTCCCCAGACTTCCCTTAATCTGATGCTTAGCCAAGCATTGACTGGGGTCTGATCTGAACATCATTGACATTTGGAGAGCATTAAACGCCCCCTGGTTATCTTTCAAACCAATGATTGCAGCAGGACACTGCTTTCGCGACAGGCGGCATTCGAAATCACTGAAAGAGATAAAGCTAAAGCATGCTATACAATTTCAAATTGAGGTCACATGTCAGGTCACAGTCAGGTCAAATGTCAAAAACGAGTTATTTTAGTTTATTGGCTATGCTATCCATCCAAAACCTTCGATTGCAACCATAATCACCCAAAATGCTCTCAAAGGTATGATTCATATCCCACATGACCTTAAGTGAGATTGTTGGCAAAGATCAACGTCAAGGTCAGGTCACAAAAGTTTACTATGCACAAAATATCTACGAAATTCATGCAACACGTGCTTTATGGATCATTTTACGTGTAAATTAGATAGTGATACTTATTTTACTACCTGACTTCATGTAAATTCAGTTATTGTCAAGCTAAGGTCAAAATAAGGTCACAAAATTTACAATTTAAAATTGGTAAATGCAAATCAAAAGGGCATGTTTCTGGACCAGTTTTGTTTCAGATACACAGTGCACACATTATTTATTCTGTTTCTTGTCGATAAAAGCCACAAAAAATTATTTCAAATTTGACTTCATGGGTTTCCAGTGCTTTAGATGTCAATTTTGTGACCTTATTTCGACCTTTCGTCCGCCTCTGTAGCTCAGTGGGAGAGCGCTGGTCTTCTGACCTATCTCAGTAGTGGCAGCCGGGTTCGAATCGCTTCGGCGCTAGCTATTTTGCTCCTGACTGGGATGGCCTGCGGCTGTTGGCAGCGGTCGCACTCAAGGCCAGGTGACGTCAGCGAGCGAGGCCGGACCGTGTCCAGGTATGTCGGGCACCGTAAAACTTTCGTCTCAAATTCTGCGCGCCAAACAGTAATTGCGCGATCGAGGTGGTGAGGTCCGAGGTCCTTACCTCGGAAAGCCATCCATGCAAAACATTCGGACTAAATAAATAAATAAAAAACACTCAGTCAAAAATTATATAATTTTGAAATTTGATATGTTAGTTGTTCGCATATAGTTCCCTCACATATCTTTCGTTTTTTAATATCTTTGAAAATTTAGATTTTGTGGTCATTGTTCATTTGTTTTATTTTAGGGGTCAAAAACCAACCATTTCCAAATCCGAGACAGCTATTGGCATTTGTAGCACTTGGCATTTGCTATCTTTTGACATTTTTGGATTGCGTTTTGCTTGTCATATAGTAGTATGTGTCTTTGTCATATAGCATTTGTACGGTCTGTTATTTTTTTAGCTGATTTGGGTGTCAAAATCATGTGTACCTAGTTACGTCACTTAATTCGCTATATCTACAAAATATCACCGAATTTGCTTCAAATTCGTATATAAGACATACAACTCATGTTAAAGAAGATGCACGCAGTTTCATGTTAGTAGTGCTAACCGCTTGTGAGTTATTACGAAAGCCAGGGGCGCAGCCAGACCTTCGACAAGTGGGCACGGCATCTCAGCAAAGGGCCCCCGAAAAAATGGCGCGAAAATAACAATGTCCCCGGATGAAGGCCACCATATTTTGCAGGGCCCCTAAAAAGTCGCAAAAAAGGACGCCGCCGATATTTTTTAGTGAAAAGTCGGACCAATGGGGGGGGGCATGTGCCCCCTGTGCCCTCCCCTGGCTGCGCCCCCGACGAAAGCTCTTCAGGGGGTGGGGGTAAATGCCCCCAGTCAATGCAGGGTTAATACAATTGTACCCCTTATTCATATGGTGCGAGCATATCGATGCTCCAACGTAATTAACTATACAGAGCACTGGACAACACATCCACGTTTGAGGTGGCTTTTGGCCGGTTTAACGGGTGGCCCACTGACATAGGAGAAAGGCAACAGCGGCGGTGATCGACACCAGCACAAGCAGTGCAATCCACACGACTCAGATGACAGACCACACGGCTCGGATGACAGCTCGGATGACAGCTCGGATGACAGCTCGGATGACAGACCAGCGAGCTGGCCACCGCGCCGGCTCACTCACGGCTCTTGCTGCGGACGATTTTCAGTACCGTGTCTGTACCGTGTCTGTCACAGTCTCTGTGGTGGTGTTGTGGATGGTGCGGGATAGAGAAAGATTTTGGTTGAGAGAAGGATCTCATATATTTTCATAAAAGAACATATATCATAAATGAATGAACAAAACGAATGTAGTGAGACAGAATACAAAGTGATAACGAAGACGAGTGAATAACAATAAAGATGATAATGAGTGAGATGTGTGCGGCGTGGCACGGCACCGATGAGTGAATAGTTGCGAGGCATGAAGAAATAAACAAACGGCGAGAAACAACATAAAGCATGACGCGCGCGGGAAGTGACTGATGAACGCCATCTGGCGGAAGGGCCAAAACACTTGGCTTTCGATGATAGCCGCTAGGCGTGGGTCACACAGAGGGTTCGGCTACAGAGGCCTGTAGCAGGCACGCCACAGTGTCAGTGTCACTAGGTGTCAGTGGCAGTGTCCGTGTCAGTCAGTGTCAGCAAGTGTCAGCATCTGCAGCGGCTGGTTCGTCTGCTATGCCGTCCCTCCGTCACGCTATCGCGCACTTCTAGAGATGCTGGCAGGGATGTAGCGTAGGTGCGTCACGACATGTGGGGTGGGGGGAGGGGGCAGTGAAACTTTCAACTCGTATTGAGAGAAACTTAACCCTCCTATACAATATTGTTTGCATATTTGGAGCTCTTCTCGCCTTTGCAAACATTTTGCTGTCAATATTTGTATGATCGAGCAAAATACAATATTTTAGACAAAAAATTGACAGAATGTGAGGGAACCATGTCCCCCTGTTATTACGCCTATGGACGCACTCTTGACATTTGACCCACGGCACTTAGGCAAACGTCGGCTGTTTTTCAACTCGGTACATGTAATGTTATTATGCCGACAGAGCTGAGCCACTCCTTGCTGTCGATAGGATGACGCTGTCACAAACACTGGGCGTCGCGGGACAGACAGACAGACAGACAGACAGACAGACAGACAGACAGACAGACAGACAGACAGACAGACAGACCAGATCCAGAACGACAGCGACAGAACAGACGACAGAGCATGGCCAGGACAGGACCGACATACAGATCAGACAGACAGGACAGGACAGACCAGACAGACAGACAGATCATGGCATACAGACAGACAGACAGGACAGACAGACAGACAGACAAGACGACAGACAGACAGACAGATCAGGATATACAGACCGATCGACAGACAGACAGACAGACAGACAGGACAGAACAGACAGCAGACAGACAGACAGACAGACAGACAGACAGACAGGACAGAACAGACAGACCAAGACGACAGACAGACCAGACAGACTGACAGAAGGACAGACAGACAGACAGACAGACAGACAGACAGACAGACAGACAGACAGACAGACAGACAGACAGACAGGCGGGCACTGGGTCGCGCGCGAGCGACATAGCTCTGTCTTCGCCTCGTCAGATCGTGTGGTGCTCAGAAGCTCTTCTCCGTAGGTAGGATGTCATCCGGGAGTGGCAGGAAACGGTGGTCAGCCACTTCTCTTTCTCTGGTGGCGACTGGACGGCCGAAAAAGCAGCGCATGCCTATTTAAGGAGACTACGGACGGCGTGAAGAGAGGGTCGTGCCAGAGCGTCCTGCGTGAAGAGAGGGTCGTGCCAGAGCGTCCTGCGTGAAGAGAGGGTCGTGCCAGAGCGTCCTGCGTGAGGAGAGGGTCGTGCCAGAGCGTCCTGCGTGAAGAGAGGGTCGTGCCAGAGCGTCCTGCGTGAAGAGAGGGTCGCGCCAGAGCGTCCTGCGTGAAGAGAGGGTCGCGCCAGAGCGTCCTGCGCCAGCTCGGAAGCTCGCAGAGTGTCGGGAAAATAGCTAAGCCACCGGCCACTTCCATCACTATTGGCGGGCTATTGACGATAGTTCCGGTGCTGGAGCTGCCGCTGTTGTCACTGTTGTCACTGTTGTCACTGCTGTCACTGCTGTCACAGGCTCTAGGAGTGGACATGCTGTACTGCGCCAAACACCAGAAATACGGCGCAGTACCGCGTCATACAGCAGAAATATAGGGCTGTACTGCGTCATACAGCAGAATTACGGCGCTATACCACGCCATACAGCAGAAATACCTGTAGCTCCATACGACAGATATTCAACACTGCGCCATATGAGTTATGACTGCATGTCGGGACAGTAATTTGAAATTACTGCAGCCATATTGATAGCATATATGCGCTGATCCATCAAGCTGAGATCAGCGTTTTATGTGTTTCGTCATCTACATGTGCGATAGATGCTTATTGACGCCTACAATAGAGTATGAAATGGATTAGATTATTATAATGAGTTTGTGATCCAGACCAATCCAATTATATTTGTATTTGATTATAAATATATTTTATATTTGTATTTGATTATAAATATATTTTATATTTGTATTTGATTATAAATATATTTTATATTTTTATTTGATTATAAATATATTTTATATTTGTATTTGATTATGGCCGAAGACTGTTTTCCCATTGACCATGTGCTTAACTGTAGTGGTGCATTAACTGGAGTGTTAATACACCAACAAAAATGATAATACACTGCTAAGCCTCAGGTAAATGACCCTGCATTGAATTCTGGAAAAAATATGTACTTGTGTTCTAAACAGTCAGTCTTCGGCCATGCACTAAATCGTTTTATGCACTCGTGGCATTAAAGATTCAGTTTATGAACTCGCCTTCGGCTCGTTCATAAACTGAATTATTAATGCCACTCATACATAAAACTATAGTAATCGCTAATCGGTAATTAGCTGGTATCTCCTGGATGGTGAAGGTGATACCCACACCAAAAGAAGAGCTTGTGCTCCGATACGTCAAGCTACAAATGTTCAACTCGCTGCTCGCTGTATCTCCGTCCGTCAAAACGTATGCGTCCGACGTTGACGGATGCGTTTTGACAAATGGCGTGTCCGGTGTGAACATGGTTTAAGTATTCGTCACTTTTTGTAAAACAATGTTATTATATAATTTCGCTACGAATGTTGCAAAAATAATGATTTATAGACGATTGGAACATCAAAATCACGATACATTATTCCAAAAATTCAGGCTTGCAATCAAGGGAATGGGGAAACAGCATGTTCTTGTCCAACACGACCTGTTTCATTATTTATCAAACGCTTTCCCAGGTCTTACGTCATCTGTGCTGTGCGTCATAATGATACGTCAAAACAACAAAAATCAGCCGATCAGCGAGTGGATTTTGTTCAGTTCTTTAACGTTAATTCTTTCCTTTTCATCCTAAAGTTTACATTCTAATTTAGAAGAACTCAACAGACAGTGTCTGTCACAGACTGTCCTTTGTCGGGACCTCAACAGACAGTGACTGTCACAGACTGTCCTTTGTCGGGACCTCAACAGACAGTGACTGTCACGGACTGTCCTTTGTCGGGACCTCAACAGACAGTGACTGTCACAGACTGTCCTGTGTCGGGACCTCAACAGACAGTGGAACTGTCACAGGACCCTGTCCTGTGTCGGGACCTTCAACAGACAGTGACTGTCACGGACTGTCCTGTGTCGGGACCTCAACAGACAGTGACTGTCACAAGACTGTCCTTTTGTCGGGACCCTCAACAGACAGTGATCTGTCACAGACTGTCCTTGTCAGGACCTTCAACAGGACCAGTTGATGTCACGGACTGTCCTTTGTCGGCGGACCTCACAGAGAGTGACTGTCACAGACTGTCCTGTGTCGAGACCTCAACAACAGACTGTCACGGACTGTCCTTTGTCGGCCGACCTCAAACAGACAGTAACTAGTCTGCACAGACTGTCCTGTGTCGGAACCTCAACAGGACAGTGCTCTGTCACAGACTGTCCTGTGTCGGGACCTCAACAGGACAGTGTCTGTCACGGACTGTCCTTTGTCGGGACCTCACCCGACAGTGTCTGTCACAAACTGTTCCTTGTGTCGGGACCTCAAACAGACAGATGTCTGTCACAGACTTGTCCTGTGTCGGACCTCAAACCAAGACAGTGTCTGTCACCAGGGACTGTCCTGTGTCGGGAACTCTCAACAGACAGTAACTGTCACAGACTGTCCTGTGTCGGGACCTCAACAGACGTGTCTGTCACAGACTGTCCTGTGTCGGGACCTCAACAGACAGTGTCTGTCACAGACTGTCCTCTCTCGGGACCTCAACAGACAGTGTCTTTCCAGTGCAATTATGTATCATTCCAGAGGTTTCCAGGAGCGGAGGTTTTCTTTTCACAACTCCCCCATACTGCAACAGACGGTCTCTTTGGGCTATTGACTCGTTTTGAGAGCTAAGTGGCGACGACAGCACTTTTCAGTTACCCTACGTCAGCCGACTCGGGCTCTGATCTGTGGTACGTCAGACCACTCAGTCTGTGTTGCACGTCAGACCGCTCAGGCTCTGATCTGTGGCACGTCAGACCGCTCAGGCTCTGATCTGTGGCACCGCTCAAGGCTCTGAATCTGTGGCACCGTTTAGACCGCTCAGGCTCTGATCTGTGGCACGTCAGGACCGCTCAGGCTTCTGATCTGTTTGCACTTCAATCGGGGGGTTTGCTCTGTTGGCACGTCACGCCCTTGGTGGGGTTGCTTGTGGCACTCATCGGTGGGTTTGCTCTGTGACACTCAGTCGGTGCGGGTTTCGCTCTGTTGGCACGTCAGTCGAGTGGGGTTTGCTTCTGTTCCGGGCACGTCAGTTCGGATGGGGTTTGCTCTTGAATGGCAACGTCAGTCGGTGGGGTTTGCTCTGTGGCACGTTAGTCGGTGGGGTTTGCTCTGTGGCACGTCAGTCGGTGGGATTTGCTCTGTGACATGTCAGTCGGTGGGGTTTGTTCTCTGTTCCGTGACAGCGGCCGTGCTCGGTGCTCCCCTGGCAGTCTCTTGACGCACGCACTCAGCACGTCGCACATCGTCGCCTGCAGACGTGGGTCGACTCGTCAGACGTGGGCCGACCGGTCGTGGACGTGGGCCGACTCGACAGACACCTGGGGCTGGCTGTCGGCTGATCAGCCAGCTGGCGGCCGCAGAGCTCGGTATATACTATATACCTACTGCCTCGCAGGACGTGTCCGTGCCGGAGGATCAGCACCGGATCAGCACCGGATCAGCACCGGATCAGCACCGGATCAGCACCTCCACCGCCGACCTCTGCAGCTGCCGTGCTGATGTGACGTCACCAAATGGACCATGTGACGTCAGAAGATCAGCACCTCCACCGCCCACCTCTGCAGCTGCCGTGCTGATGTGACGTCACCAAATGGACCATGTGACGTCAGAAGATCAGCACCTCCACCGCCGACCTCTGCAGCTGCCGTGCTGATGTGACGTCACCAAATGGACCATGTGACGTCAGAAGCTAGAGGGTGTGACGTCAGAAGATACAACAGCAGCTTATGGCGATAGCTCAGCAGGAGGGATCAGCAGGGCCGTAGGAGTTTCTCACGTTTTCTTTAATCCTTAGTTAAACTTGTCATTAGCATTGCTGTGAAAAGACGCCTTTCCAGCTAATTTGCATGCCTAATTTAGAGACAGATTAAGTGTAACCGCTTCGTACCGTAAGGTTGTTGTGACATTACCAGGTATATTATGACAGATTTGATGCGCGGACCTGCTTATAACTAGAGCATCTTAGCAGTTCAGAATGCTGGGCAGAGTATACATTACTCAGTACTTCTTAGCGGCTGGATGCAGTGCAGAGACTATCATGGGTGCCCAAACCCCAAGCCCAACCCAGCCGAAACCCATGAACACCAAGCCCAGACCCAGACCAGACCCATCCAAAACTAATAATATTGATACCCATGCCCATTGCCATTGCCCATCTGGGGCCCAATTTCAGATAAAGGCAGATAGATTTTTCACAAATTCGCAACCATTACCCTAGCATGTTGACTTTCATAATATTAACGATAAATAATATTAGGCACATGTGTGTTGCTGCTGATTTGAAATAATCGAACACTTTGCGGTCAACATTATCATATTGGATCAGACCTAGGATCAGACATGGTTTAAAAAACATGACTGCCCTATTATTTACCATGATTTAATGTTGTCATATAATTGCCAAAGTCTATTGTTAAGTGTCCTATATCATATACAAAACATACTTACCTGGTTAAACATCTGATTGTCAAGTGAAAAATAACTCTTAGCGACATTATTCCAAAATTGCCATACCCATGCCCGCCCAGTACCATGAAAGTCAAAAATGGCATCCACCCAACCCAGACATTTTGAAGAATTGAGTGGGCACCCATGGGTGCACACAGCCCATGGATCAGTCCCTGATGCCAGTGGCAAGGCACAAAATTAATAATAATAATAAATAATAATAATAATAATAATAATAATAATAATAATAATTAATAATAATAATAATAATAATAATAATAATAATGAATTTATTTCGCACCAAACTCGGCACATATCTGGGTTTGACAACATGCAGCAAGACACCCAAAGGTGAACAAGGCAACACTCCTACACCAAACCACTATACAAAACACAATACTTACAGTGAGCTAGGCACGCTGAAAAGCTACTTGCTACAGAAAAATTTAGAATACCAACTCTTACTAGGAGTCGACTCGACTAGGCTCGCCCACTATTGTCGCCAGGCTCGGGGCCCAGGCGCAGGCACCTCCTAAGCGGGTTCGATGACAATCCTCTCCAGGCGTGCGCAAAGATGTTGCCTAAATCTGCTCTATTTACAGCATCAAGGTCTAATTCTAGCAGATCATAATCTAACCTGGTTAGTTAGACCTGGTATTTGCGAATGATGAACATGCAGTGGATGATATCACTGGATCTGACCCCCTTGGTAAGAGTGACACATTGTGATCACATGGAAGTATCACTATATTGACAGCCACTAAGATGAATAATAACAACCATGTTGTGTCAACGAAAGACAATTTTTGAGGACATGAGGCAACGCAAACAAACGAGATAAGTTACTGGAGGAAACCAAACTTGAACGTGACCTTGGGGTGAATATTACAAATACACTTAAGGCAAGAGAAACACGCTGCGCGCTGGCTGACCCACAGCTACGTTTAATCCAGTGTCTACTGTCGGTTGACAGTCACTCCCAGTAGCACTTGTCGCTGACGTTCTCCTCCGCCAGTCAGCTGGAGCGCGTCGTTTTCCCTCTTGTAGGTCAGGGGCCGACACAGACCTTGGGTACATTGATCTTGCCATGTGGCCGAGGCCTTTGCCAACGACGACAGACGGAGACGGTGACGGGTGATGGGAGCGGGGCTGGGAGCGGACACACGACAGCTCGGTGCGTTACGATCCTGCCACACCAGCAGTCAGCACTCAGCAGTCAGCAGTCAGCAGTCAGCAGTCAGCAGTCAGCAGTCAGCAGTCCCCGGCCGGCCGGCCGGCGCGGCGCGGCGTGACGGTCACCGGGCTGGCTGGGGTCGACCGATGGCCGCCAGCGGGCGCTCCATCACCGCCAATCACCGATGATTGTGCCCGATCGGGCCACTGACAGGCCCCGGCCGTAATGAAGCGGTCAGCGCCGATCCTGAGGCCAAGCCATCGATCCCGGAACGGAGCTGAACGGAGGCGCGGTCCTACTTTCCTGTCGGCCAAACGACCGACGTTGACCCGCCGCCTCCTGACCCGGTAGTTAACGTAGTTAATTGAATATGGATATGGTGAAGTTAATTAACTACGCACTGTGTGATGGGAAGCGATACGTATAACAGATTTTAGCTACCGGTCCTGCGCATGCATATATTGATACGTGGGTTGCTGGCAGGTAATTTTTTACCCTCGTGTTATTCTGTAATATCCCGAAATCTGCAGTTAGTACCTTCAGAATCCCTGCAATGACCTCTCTCGCATAGTTTGAGTACATTTTGGCGGAAATAAAAATATGATCAGTAGAGATGAGATAGGTCGCAAATAGTGTCAAAGCATGGTCATTTTATGCTATATTTATTATATATACAGGGGTGGTAAAGTGTTCTGTCCTTATTCTGATGAGGTACCCGGGGGCAAAATGACCGTAAGAATAATTACTATGCCATTTCTGTGAAACCAAGTGATAATCCTTAGAAATACTGTTCGTCAAAATCAAATCAGATGTATTCTTCATCACGTTAACATAATCACGTCAGTCGGTATGTATGAACACTTTCATTTTTTAAATTAGCAGTTGCGTTTCAGCTCTTGATTTCCAATGATTTAGTTTCACCCAGTTTCACCATATTTCCGACGAAAAATGGAGGTATACCCCGGACCCGGACCCGGACCCAGTCCTTATGTATTTTAGTCATTGGGTTTTACTGTCTGGAAAGAGGATCTGGGTGTTTTACCATGGATTAGAAATACCTTATAGAAATATTATAAATAATATAAATAAATATAGAAATAAATAGAAAAAAACATATTTCTTATAAATTATAAATAATATAAAAAAATAATAGATAGGTATTTATCATCCTTTTCATTTCATTCATTTATTAACGTAGCACTTCGGCCTGCACAGGCCATTTCGTGCCGGTAATTTCACCTTAAAATTTACACTGAATGCATTTTGTTTCATCTAGTCTCATACACTTTGTACACTTAGATTACATTTAACACATACATGCAAACGCATACAACACGCAGAGTCATCGGTATACTATACATTCATGCTAACTGGCTTTATAAGGTTGTATTCCGCAAAGAAAATAAAAAGTAGGTTTAACATTCGGAACTATTGTTCCAAGGAGTGTGGTATTGAATCGGTCGCGTGTTGTTTGACAATATTGTTCAAGACAGTATCTTTGTCTCGTATACTTTTGGAAGTGTCAGCAGTAAATGTGGAGACCTGTTAAGTTTTTCTTCGCAGTGTCGCATTTGGTCGGGGATTTTGAGAGAAAACGTGTTTGTGTGTATAATGTATGTCCGATTCTTAACCTAGCAAAGTATTTTGTTCCTCGTGTCTATTTCTTTCTCGATGATGAGAGCAAGGCTTTTGTATCGGGCTTAATAGTATGCAGTTGTGTTATCGATGCCGTCAGCTGCCACTGTTCTTGCCAAAATATATTAACGTTTCGCCGGATAGTAGATTTGATTGAATCAAAATTAGATGGTATATTGCTGTTATAGTATACTAAGGCAAGTGGATTGTTTTTGCGTACTGGTCCGCAATTCGTTTCCTCTGATACACAGTGACTGGGGACCAAATAAAAAATAATCTGAAACCAGAAGTCTAGCTCAGCATGTCAGTTACGTATGTCAACTTGTATATGATGTGAAAACGGAGGATGAACATAGATTGAAGTGCGGCTTTATAATACGGCAAAAAAATAAACATTTAGTGTGCGCAGATTGACGAACAGTTTAGAGCAATATATAAAGCATGAAGTTCTGCTACAAAACACTGATGTTTCATCCGGTGGCAAAGCGACATTGGCCAACGTTTGTAGTGATAACAAAGTTACATGCGATTGCCTGTGCCGATCTTCCTAAACTTGGATCCATCCGTATCATAAAAAGCGAGTTTCGATTTTCCGCGTACAGCCTGGTGGAATTTTTGTGGTTTGAAAACTCCTCATCTTCAAGAGAGATTGGACTTAGGCTGTCTCGAGAGGCGAAGGCGCGACTAGTTCACAGGGGGACAGTTTTCCGCAAGGCGGAAAACGTCAGCTCTGGCATTGGAATTATTCGAGGTAAATCACATTGAAGCTGATTTTGAGAAAGTTGCAACTCGTAGAGGCAATAGTACGCTCATTGCGCCTGTCGTTCAACAGCCGCAGAGTTATAGTGGATCGTGGGAGATACTTCCAGTGATGGCCAGGGAAGGGTGGTTTAGGGTGCAAGTTTGACATGAGCTGCGTAGGCGGAGAGTTTTGTTCATACAACGTAGGTGGGAGTGGCGCTTATGCCGGCATCAATTTGGGAGAAGAGACGAAGGGGGAGGGTTCTCATTGCTCCAGGGCTACTCTTAAAAGGCATTTTGCTGTACGTCGGCAGGTTTAAAGTCGAACACTGGGCACTGGCGTAAGATTGTTGAGCCATATTCCGATAATTTGGTAATACGAGGGTTGTATATAGGCGTAGAAGTGTCACCCGGTCGGCGCGACAGTGGAGCCTGTGAGACATCTGAATAAATTCAGACGTTTCAGACATTTAACTCTGACATGTTGTATGTGCTGTCTGACGGAAAGATGTGAATCAAAATCATCACCGAGAAACTTGAATGAGTTCACGAAAGGTATGTCGTGTCAGACAGCCTTAATTTCAGATTCGGTTGAGGAGTTATCCTTCTCTTACTCGAATATCTCAAGCGGATTTGGGTGCAGAGAATTGAAATTCCATACTTAAGAAGGACCACCCTTTCAATCGAGCTAAGAGCCTCTGGAGGCGAACTAAAGACTGTTCATATCGTCGATCGGAAACACCAAATTGCGCTGTCATCTGCGAATAATGAGAACGACAAGCCTGCTGGTATGTCCGAAAGAGGTCGTCAATCATGAGTTAACAAAACTGGCGAAAATACAGCTGCCCTGTGGAGGCATTCCTGCAGCTTGGTGAGAAGTGGAGTAACGCAGAGGGCACTCTTGGAAAAGTTCTGCTTCAGATAAAGAAACCGACAAGATAGTGAGCGAGATGCCTTCTGATACGCAAATGTTATAAAGCTTAACTAACCAGAAGTGCTGAGCTTATATACCTATATACGCACGGCTTATGTCAAAACACGCTGCGTATGTCCATGTCGTTTAAAACGTCCGATATCTGTTTCAAGCCTCACGATGTGGTCAACTTGTGCTCCGGCTCTGCGGAAGCCAACATCGAAATTGTCCAACAGTGATGTTTTTTCTAAGTGCGCACGAAAGCCTTTTTGCACGACCATGCGTTCCATTAACTTTCCCATGCCGCTCGTCAGAGGATAGGGCGGTAATCCTGAGGGTTCTTTCCATCTTTCCCTGCCTTTGGAATGGGGATTATGAAAGCCTCCCTCCAGGCATCGGGGAAGACATGTCGAAACCATAAATCGTTGAAAGTATTTAAAATGAAGAGTAGTGTGGGGCGTGGTAAATGCCGGAAGAAGGAATAATGCAATCTATCCGGCCCTACTGAGGTATCGCCAGCTGTGTCTATGGCCATTTGCAACTCCGACATAGAAAAAGGTGAATTATAATGCTCTGTGTTATTGGAGTCAAAGGCAAAATGTGGCAGGCAGTATCTTTCTCGTGCAAAATCAATGAAGCCAGGACGGTAGTTATTTTGATGAGCTGCAAGAAAGAAATGCTGTTTGCGATTGGCATTAACTATAGCTTTTGGTTCACTCAATGTAAACCGTTTATCAAATTAGTGGGGGTAAGCTTGAATTGGGCGGGCGTTTACGGAAAGGCGGCTGGATCGACCGCCCATAGTTTGGCTAACGTGGTGTTGTTGATGTAACGTCTGCAAAAATGACAACCAAGTAGCGACGGTTTTGCCTCGGATAATGCACCTAGTTTCTCGCTCGCTCACGGTTGCGTTCTATAAAGTGCTATATCGGGCTGAGTAAAAATAAATTCCTGAATGCGGCGCTTACGTCGGGCGTAGCTTGAGCTACCCTCCTGATACATACAACCGATGGCACGCGAATGTGCCTCGGTCTGTGCTTGGTCAGTGGAATGGCTTCCGATGCTGCAGTTTTAAAAGTGTATCAGTGACTGAGGCGATTCCTGGTCTGGCGGATATACAGGGCTCATTGCTGTAATTAAAGCTGTTATCGTGGAATGTCTATCCCAGTCGGCTCTTGCTTAGTTACAACGTGGGATGAAATTAGGGACGCTGTCACGATGTGGGGAAAAAGTGGGTGTCAATTTGATTGGAAAATGGTCACTGTCATAAATGTCACTATCTACTTCCCAATCAAAATGATTTCCTAACGATGCAGAACACAGCGAAAGGTCTATGGCGGACTGAGTGTTATGACTTAAATTAAAATGAGTGGTTGGCACCAGTATTTAACAGCAAATTGTAGTTGTCTATAAAATTTTTCAAAAATGATTTGGTTCCTCGGCAATCTCGCTGCGAACAGGGTCGTGCGACATGCTGAGCTGTGAGCGGTTGAATCCCGAGAGAATGTTGGGTTTTTAAAATGGGAAACGAGGTGCGGAAGGCCCTGACATGCAATACGGCCATTGTCTGTGTGATGGTGGAAATTATACAGCGACACATATCATGTCACGGGCCCATGTAACGAGAGTGCAGGCAACGGCCTCGAGTGTGGTGTGAGATCGACTGTGAATGTTACAAAGTCATTGCACACATACAGAGCTAGCACACCTCGCTGCGCCCCCCTTGCGTGTCGTCTTGGCGGATACAAAGAATAATTAAATCAGATTCAAAGTTAGTTTGATCGGTGGTAGTACGCAGTTTTCTGAAGAGCTATTAAACAATGGGTGTAAGAATGCTTAAAAAAATGTTTCATATTCACCCATTGGAGAATCCCGGCAGTTCAATTGAAGAGCATGACATTCAATGTACGAGTTTAGAAGAACGCAAACTGTGGGTGCCAGCGTTTGATCCATTATAAGGACCTCACCGTTCTCATGCGTTAGTGGAACGGCTATGTGATTAACTCTGCGGACTCTATCTCTGTCGGACCTAGATCGTCCCAAGGATACACACGCGGCAGGGTCCGGCCGTCGGGCCGTGTCCTGAGGTTGACTGTCAGCTGGTGGTCGGTACGGCTGGGACGGCTCGGCTGGCGCCCGGGCTGCACCGGCAGTATCACGCTTTGATGGCTGAACCTTCAACAGGATTCTAGTGAGTGGCTGTGTGCTCATCCATCTGTATATGCGGGCACAATCTGTAAGGGTGAACTGGATGCCAGCTGGAGTGGGTGATACCATGTGGTCGCCGTGTTCGTCCCAGAGCCGGCCGCTGGTCCGACTGTTAAGTTAGTATTAGACACTGCTGTAGTGGCTATAATGAAGTGTGAGAGCCGGACGTCTAAAAAAGGGTAAAGCTGAAGAAGTGTGGAGTGTTCGGTATTAGTGTTGTCTGCGTACTACAGTAGGCCACTGATTAGTAATCGAAGCTGCCTGAGCAAGGTTTCTTTTCGGTAGGGGTGCGTAGCCTCGAACGTGCGTCGCGCTAGTTCTAGATACGACTACTACGCCGGTTTTGGCCCACAACGGGTGCCACACGTTCTTTTTCTTATCTTCCACGTGGTCATTACAGGCAAAGATAAATTTCGTGATGCGGTTGGTCTCAGCGTTCGCCACAATTGAAGACATTTTCGAGGGAGAGCACACCTAGCTCCAGTACCTATCATGGTGGGATAGAGTGCATCTACAACAGTGTCATGCCATCCAATTGCATCTGTCGACAAGTGTGCTTCCATGGCCAGACCGCTGGCAATTTGAACACGGATTCACCGCACGACGGGGATTTGGAACTAAAGACTTTAAGATTCGGATAAGGAATATCCTGCTAAGGTGACGGCTGCGGCGTGGAGATGCGTCAGGAGTATCTGATGTCGTGTTGTTTTCGAACGTCAACCAGCAGGTTCCGTGTCACGTTTCCGCTCACCGTCCTTGAAGGTTGTTCTGTCTGCGGACATGGAAACTCCGTTCGTCCCGCAGCCCTTCCAGAATATCATCTTCCGTCATATGACGAAGCTCTGGGGCAAAAACCAGACCTTTCGACGTGTTTCTAACGCTATGCAGTGAGACGGTGACGGGTTTGGAGCAGAACTCTGTAACTTTCATAAGTGCCTTCGTCTGCGCACTTGTCTCAGTCTTGACAACGATGTTTCCGTTGGCAGGACACTCTATTTGGAGCTTTGCTGTACCGCAGATTCCCTGAAGTTGTTTTGATGGCCAAAACACGTTGATTTTTCGAAAGGAGAAAGCTTCGTCTACTGGTTTGATAACCACATACGAGCCAAGGGCACTAAGGACTGACCTCCTGTGGTTTTTGGCCTATCTTGTTTCCCCCGGTAGTCATACGAGAGTCGGACGCTTTCTGATTGAGACTCGCGCTGGTGAAGTGGTCAGTGGTGGTTATAGCACTGGTTGAAGGCGAGTCATGTCCATCTGGTTTGGATGTCTTTGAATGTCCCGATCCGGAAGGCTTGTCATTTGTTGTATTTAAATCGTCAAGAGTTGATTTATATTTATCCCGTGCTTGCGTGTCAATTTCTCTTGTAGTTGCAGAGCATTTAGCATCTGAGCTTAGATCATTGTCCGAATCGGAGTCCGGTTCATTTTTCTTTTTCCGCTGAGGACGTTTACCCATCTTGGGAAGCCGCACTCGCGAGTAAGTTCAAAAACAATATGTCAAGCAAAATTATTTAGAGTTTTGCCGTATCAGCTGATGGCAGTATCAGCTGACGATGACTATTATATTATATGACTATTATATTATATTATAAAGACGATGACTTTTTATATTATATTATGAATTATATTATATTAATTTATTGCACTCGGCCTTCGGCCACGTGCAATAATTTGTCTGAAAAGTCTCGATATAAATATTTATTTTCGCGGTATCGTCAAGAACGTTAATTAGAGATAGCCAAGCTTGTGGTGCGCATGCTCGAAAATGACTTTGTGACGCTTTCACTTTTTCCAAGAAACCTCTTAATTATTCAATTTCAGTCCTAAAAGTCGGGGGCCGGTATTACCGGTAAACTCAAATCGCTGATGGTGATTTTGGCTGAGTTGAACGTATGATTATGACGCACAGATGACGTAAGACTTGGGGAAAGTGTAAGTGATGGACAAAACCATACTGTTTTCAGTACCTCATTCTTTTTATTGCAAGAATGAACTTTGTCAGGTAATGCTATGCATAGTGATTTTTGAGTTTAAATCTCTATAAAACATTTTTCTAAACAACGTTCTGTAGCGTATGCGTTAGCGTTCAGCGCTGGCCTGAACGTTCCAGGCTCGCGTACAAATGGTTGATCTGTCCCCTCCCATCACGAAACCCCACTCGCACCAGTTTACCATGGATGAGAAATACCCTATTTTTTTAAGGTATTTCTTATTAGTATTTCCTCTAAAAAGTATTTCTCATCCATGCCAGTACCGTGCGTCGCCGACGTTTGATTGGCCGGCCCGCGGCGCAAGCCGCCCGCTGAGTCAATGGGAGCGACGGCGAGACCGGTACGCAGTGACGTGTAGACCGTGCATGACCTTGTGACAATAATCCAGACGGACGCCCCAGAAGCACGGACAGTGAGCGGCGGATGGCGGGCACTACACTTTCATAGTTGAAAATCTCAATAGTGACGAATACCACTTAAAGCAAATACTGTGATGATTTCAAAGCGTTGTATCTTTTCCGGCATCTTCAACACAGTACTGTCAACGTGCCACCTGCATTACGACACGATCCCTCACTAAATCGATGGACGTTGCGTGCTTCTTCAGCAGCTGATTTTGCATTACTTTGAAGGAAAAAAATATGATTACACCAAATAATTGACATTTTAATTTGCTTTTTCCGCGTAAATATAGGTTTCTTTGACTTACTAGAAATATGATACATAATTTCTTGCTTCTCTTCATCATTTCTGAGCTTTTTCTCGTTTTTTTTTTTTCAAGGTGAACTATTCCCTTTAATAACAGAGCTTCAACTGCTGCTCTTCTTTGTCTGCTTTGTCTGCTGCTGACATTGCCGCTAATGTTGTTGTTGTAATTATAGCTGCTGTTGGCTGTACTGCGGCTGGCTTGCACTGTTTTGCTTTACTCCACCGACTTTTTACCGCTGCCAGCGATCTGCTGATGGGCTGATTATAACCATAGGCGTAGGAACGGGGGCGGGGGGGGGGGGGGGCTATGGCCCCCCAATTTCAGGCTGGGGGGGGCCAGCAATGTTAAACTGCCCCCCCCCCGCACTTTTGAACGATTTTTCCTTCTCTGGGAACCGATATTTATTCGATATGAATGCTTTGAAGTTGTGAAATAAATTATGATTTACATCCCTCCCCAGCAATACCATAATCCATTGAACCGTAAAATGGCGAATTGAGGGCTGCCAAAGCCCACTTTTTAAGTTTGGAATCCAATAACATTAACAGTTCTCTACTTTTGAATGATTTTGTACTTTTTATAATCACTGAATAATGATTCCATGTGAATGCCTTTAAAGTTGGCAAGAATATCAAGTAATTTACAACGATTTTTTTTTTTTTTTTTTTTTTTCACAATCATAGCCGTATGGGGGAACGGTGACTGGGGGGGGGCATGATCCCCCACTTTTAGGCGGGGGCGATTAATGTTAAACTGGCCCCCTCACTTTTGAGCAAGTATCGATTTCTTCTTTTGGTTTTAGATGAAAATAACTTGGAAAGGTTGGGGAGAATAACCTAGGCACTAAAACTAATTCAACGACTCGCGTAAGGAAAGGGGACAGGGGCCATATGCTCCACTTCTTAGCCGTGGGGGTCCAACAGATAAGAAACTCGCCTCCTCAGTTTTGAGCCATTTTAACCCTTTTCGATCACCGATTTTGTTCGAGATTAGCCCTCGCCGCTACGGGTAACGTTTTTCACCTTCGCCCCAATTACGGGGGAAGGTGAAACAGGCTGACAGCCACCTTGCTAGCTTCCAAAACCAAGAGAGGCTACACGAAAAAACAGCAGTGTTGCTTGTCATGTGAGAAATCTGAATGGTTATTCATTTTTTGATGCAGGTCAATACGTGACCTCCCAGGTCCAAGTGACCCTCCCCAGGTATAAGATGTACTAATACGTCCAAAAATAGTTTATTTTGCTCAAGACCCGTCGTAATTGATTAAAAAAGTTATGAAATAAAATGATTTTGGTTTAGGTCGTTAAAGGGTTGTTGGTCCGTGTGATTAAGCTTCTGACCATAGATCAACTTTTAGCTCTGGGTCAGTTAATAACCCATTAGGTCACGGACATAGTCACTATAGAGGATTATTGCTATGGGCGATTAGGATTAGCAACCTCGACTCGATCACTTCCAGAATGGCGATCAGAAAACCTCAAAATTAGAAAATGATCAATGCAAATAAAAAGGCTTGTTCCTAGACCAGTTTTGTCAAACAAAATAAAACATAAAATTGTTTATATCTGGCCAACAAAACAATGATAATAATACAAAAATATTAATCATATAATAATAATATATATAGCCTATATAAAATTATTTTTGACCGTGCGTGGCGTTATCGTCCGAAGCTTTGGGCGAGCCGCTGCGCCGAAACGGTGAGAGCTGCAGACGCCAAATTTTGACGCGCCTGCAAGTCGTTCGCACTTGGACTTCAGCTGAGTTTTCATCCCGGTGCCGCCCGTAGTGGTCGCCGTCGCCAACGTGCGAACGTTGCGCCATTGGTTTAACACGGGAAACGCGAAAATTCGGAAATGGCGAAAAACAGTCCAACGCCGCGCCCGTTCCCGGGGCCGCTAGTCGGCAAACCGAGGGTCCGCAGCGGCAATGCGAGTAACACATGTGATAGATAATCGCTTGGCCTGGCGTATAGGATGTCGTTTACACAGCGAGCGCGTACCATGTGCAAAGCTGTGGCCACTTTTAATGATAAAATTTGCATTTTCAAGGATTTAGATTGGTGCTCCGCAACTGTTGGACATAGGAGGCTGAAACCAACGCCACTTGCAGGCCGCATGTACCGTCTTCAAAATTACATGTGTTACACAAAGCTGTGTGAACTAATATTGAGGCGCTAAAGTTGTAATTAGTTATGGGTTTCGAGATTTTAGCCTTTTATCACCACGCGTACAGCCCAAAACGAGAACGAATTCGATCGGCAAAATTTACATAACAGACGGATAGCGCCGCTCCCTGCTGACCAATATCCACAAAATGATTTCGCCTCTGAACTATAAGTAAATTTGATCAAGACAAACGTCAATGTCTGCTATCCAAATATAACGCTAAACATCGCGAATATTTTTGGCGATTTAATGCCTTCGTATTGGTC
>VOPJ01012309.1:160931-298431 GCA_014673585.1 Semibalanus balanoides | reverse complement strand
GGTGCCAACGCCGGAGGATTTCTAGAAAGCAACTTAAACGAATGGTGGGAATTATCAATCATGTTTGCTCCTGCTCAAACTTGCCCTAAAGTAATGTATTGGCAAATCATTTTTATATATTTCTGACTCCAAAAAGTTGGTCCCAGCTGTGCTCAGCACTAAATTCCAGATGCTGTTTCTTTTTCTGTTTGGGCTGTCAAAGTGGCGCAACTGTACGTGTTCCCAAGAAGCGTGCCCGAAAGACGAAGCGTACGAATTTCGCCGAGACTTGACCTCGAAAGATTATACTGCGTTATTACGAGCGAGCGCGAAAAGCGCGGAGCGAGTCCTCATTGACTATCGATTTCTTCTCACATATAGAGCGGGCGCGACCCCGGGCCGGGCCCGGCCGGGCCCGACCGCGACTGCTGGTTCAGTAGCTTATATCTTTTGAACCCCGCATCCGATTGACAAGCGGTCTTCGCCCATATGGAATAGCCCCATGCAATGACATTATGATTATTGACATGTTTTTTCCTCAATGTGATTGGTCAGCACGGCGCGTGAACCGTGGCCGCGTCAGGGTGTCAGCAAGTATTTATCCCTGCTGTAGCTGAGAAACGGCTGGACCTATTAAAGCTAAAAAATTTGGTGTGAGGCTGGAGACCACACCTCCTGGCAATGTGGCACAGGTCCAAACTCTGGGTCACACTGCACGTGCGCACGTGCACGCCTGTTCGTCACGAAAAAATTACCTGCAAAACATCGTTTGCACATACCGGACCTCTATCTCGGCACCAAAAGTCCAAAAGACACGGGTCAAACACAGATGCGTAGAGAAACGATCCGCCCGGCGTTATGCACTATGGTCCGATCCGCGGCGCGTGTAGCATGCAAAGTTACTGGCTATACAAGCGCAAATTATAGTTGTATGACGTCTCACAATTTAAATCAGTTGCTCAGCACCTATGGGACGTGAAGCGGATGAAACAAACACTAATCTGTAGACCAAATGTACCGTCTCTAAAATGCATGCAAAAAATTGATGCTTTAATGCGATGTATTTTGCTGGTTAAATATCCTGTATATTTGTATTGCGATTCTATAACATTTCCTTATTTACACCGCGTAGCTTCAAAACCAAAGGTGCTAGACGATAAAATGATGCAGCCTGTAAAGCGCAATCCAATCCATTTAATATCCACCCAAAATGAATTTTGCCTCCAAACATGACAGCTTATATTGGCAAAATTTAAAATACGCCTTTAAAACCTAATTTAGTTCAAAGTATTGATCTTATTCGAGATCTATTTGCGAACGGCAAAAAACAGCAACATAGCTGAAAATAATGCAAATGCAATGCTTTGCACAAGACGGGGAACCTCGGCCCTGTGTGGGTCGTTGGACGGGTTATAAATTGACGTGGATTAATTCGGACTCGCTCGTCCTTCGCCGTTTAAGGCGTCTTACTGGTAAGATAACATCACTTAACTTTTACGGTCAAAAGTCGAACCATAGCCATTCTTGCTGTTTTATTATGAAAAGAAGCTAAGGTTGACAATATAATTGTGCATGTGCAATATAATTGTGCTGCATACGCATTTAAATTTTAAAGTTCACTGACAGAATGGTGATGTTGTGTTTGCAATATTCAAAATAAAATTATAGTCAGCAAATAAGTGATTCAAAATAGTGAGGGGGTGACTCCAATTTTACGAATGACTGCAAATGGGATGGGATGGGAAGGTGCAAACGTATTTTTTATCTAGTGGGGAGTTTCGGTCTTTCAAGAGCCAGACTTTGCTGGTGAAATCGGACACGCTTAATCTACCGATAAACACCAAAAACTATATAATGGCCCGCGAAGTGGCATTGTCCCTTTAAGTTCTCGTGACTGGTAAGCGTGCTGTGTTAGATATCAACAAAGTGAACTTAATGAATATGTTTACTATCACTTGGCTCAACCACTTTGCGTCATTCTAATCGTGGCATATTCACTATATTCGACCACCTTAAAAGGAGAGCTATAAAAGGTAACTGATTGTGGTTCACCCTAGTAAATCAGCATTCCTATTCGACGTTTCTTGGCCTTTCAGTGCAATTTATTGTGTCATTTTCGCCGTTATGACCTGCGCAACCTTTCCTTTCAAGCTCACGAGCAAGCGTGCTGAGATTTGCGGGGCCTTCAGGGCCTGTCAGTCTCGACTCGGTGATAGTTGATGGCTGGTGGTCGGCCTATAGGTGGTGTGGGCCGGCGGGCAGCGGAGCTAGCGGGCAGCGGTGGCTGATCTAGCGGGCAGTGGTGGCTGATCTAGCGGGCAGCGGTGGCTGATCTAGCGGGCAGTGGTGGTTGATCTAGGGGCAGTGGTGGCTGATCTAGCGGGCAGCGGTGGCTGATCTAGCGGGCAGCGGTTGCTGATCTAGAGGGCAGCGGTGGCTGATCTAGCGGGCAGCGGTGGCTGATCTAGTGGGCAGCGGTGGTTGATCTAGCGGCAGCGGTGGCTGATCCTAGCGGGCAGCGGTTTGCTGTCTAGAGGACAGCGGTGGCTGAATCTAGCGGCAGCTGTGTTGATCTAGCGGGCAGCGGTTGCTGATCTAGAGGGCAGCGGTGGGGCTCTGGATCATAGGTAGCGGGGGGCATGGGCGGTGGTCTGGGATCTTAGCTGTGGTCGAGCGGGAGTGGCAATGTGAATCCAGGTGAGGAGGCTGGGAGCCGGGTCAGTCGGGTGGCCTGTATCTAACTTGGTGTTTTGCGCGGCAGCGCGGTGGGCTGATCTAGGCGGGCAGACTGGTGTTGATCTAGCGGGCAGGGTGGCTTGATCGGGATTATGGTGGGTGTCGGATGTTGCGGGTGGCTGAGGTTGAATCTAGCGGAGCACGGTGGTCTGGGGATGGCTAGCGGGCTTATGGTGTGGGCCGGATTCGTAGGGCGGTGAGCGGTGGCGTGCATTAGCTGGGCAGGGGTGTGTGGGTCTGATCTTTAGGGTGTGTTACGGTAGTGGTGATCTGGTTGTGTCTTGGTCCTACGCTGGTGGCAGTTTGGTGGCTTGATTCTAAGGCTGCAGGATCGGGAGGTCGGTTTGTTTGGCTTGGAGTCTATAGCGGGACATGCGGGGTTGTGCATTTGATCGTATATATCTGATGCCGGCAGTCGGTGGGCTGATCTAGCGGGCAGTGTGGTGGTGATGATCTACGGTGGGGTTGATTTCTGGTGGTTGATCTAAGCGGGCAGGCGGTGGCTGATCTAGCCGGGCAGCGTGTGGCTGATCTAATCTAGCGGCAGGGTGGCTGATGCTAGCGGGCAGCGTGGCTGATATCTATTAAGCGGGCAGCGGTGGCTGATCTAGCGGATAGCGGGCAGCGGGTGCTGATCTAGTGGTGGTTTGATCTGGTGGTTATCTAGACGGGAGCTCGGTGGCTTGATTCTAGCGGGCAGCGGTGGCTGTTCCGCCGCGCTGGCAGCAAAGTGGAGATGGCAGCTGTTTTCACCCTATCGCACCAAGCTGTCCTCACTCCTGACGCTTCCTCTATTCCCAGGGAACGATGATCAATCGCTAACACAACTTAGTTTGAACTTCCTTAATCAATCTAACTTGCCATTTAAAATAAATATGCCTGTCTGTCTGTCTGTCTGTCTGTCTGTTCGTCCACATAAAACTTTTCCCTTATATTTTTTACTATCTCGAGATGTTATGTAGGTTTGACACATGAGCATACAATAATATTAAGAAATTAATTTTGCAGATCGCATGACAACATCTACGTGTGTATTTATGTTCCCCACATTTCACAGCATCAAATTGTCCTTCTACAAGTCAAGATCATGACTGTGTTGATACAAATCACACAATGTATGTATCAGTGTAGCTGCTTAATGTATCAGTGTAGCTGTTATCAGTAGGTATCAGTGTAGTTCAGGGGCGGAACTTTATATCTCTTGGGGAGGGCCCGAGTCCCCCCCCCCAATGATTTCAAAATTTAACATTAGGCCTATGGCGTGCATGGTTAGAATGGTAGGTTAAAATAATCTAATCAAATGAAACATCTGAGCCCCCCCCGACAGATTTTCAATGAAGTTCCACCATGGTGAAGCTGCTTAAATGTGGTAGCTAAATGGCATTAGTGCATAGTTTTTGTCTCAGTGTATTACTGTATCAATGTATAGTTTTTGTCTCAGTGTGCCTGACTATATCAACATTTTGGTTGCCTCGATGCCGCCGACTGTATCAGTCTACAGCCCAGTGTTTGTCATGATGTAGCTGATTGCATCCGCGTTCAAACACTGATAAAATCAGCTACATCAAGTTTCGCTGTTTAAATTTGTTTCGGTGCAGTTGATGACATCAGTATTTGTCTCAATGCAACCAGCTGCATGCATCTTAAATCTTCATCCCAGTGTTTGTCTCAGTGTAGGTCCTATCCCAGTGTTTGTCTCAGTGTATGCCTCGGTGAATGTCTAGTGTTTGCCTCAGCGCAGTCGACAGCGTACTCTCAGACCAGTGTTCAGTGTAGACGCCCAGTGTTTGTTTCAGTGTCGCTGATTGTGTCAGTGTTTGTCTGAGTGCACTGCATCAGTCGACTGGCGGCGCCACTATATCGCGCCAATATCGGGGGCCCCGCCTGACAGACGACTCCGCGAGGCGCGTCATCCGGCAGGCGGTTCTGTCCGGCGCCGCATCGACCGCCCGACACAACCACCCACCACCCCTCCCACCCCGGCCCCGGCCCGGCGCCGCGGCCCAATGTCTGGCCGGAAGGGGCCAACCCCAGCAGTGGGGGGCGGATACTGATATCTCGCGACGGTGCGTCCACGGCAGAGCGACGAGCAGACAAGACAGACACGACAGACAGACAGACAGACAGAGACAGACGAGACAGACGACAGACAGACGACAGAACCGACAGACAGACCAGTCAAGACAGACAGACAGACAGACAGACAGACAGACAGACAGACCAGACAAGACAGACAGACAGACAGACAGAGACAAGACAGACGATCAGACAGACAGACAGACAACAGACAGACGACAGTACAGACAGACAGACAGACAGAACAGACAGACCGACAGACAGACAGACAGACGAACAGAAGACGACAGACAGAACCAAGACAGAGACAGACAGACAGACAGGACAGACAGGACAGACAGACAGACAGACAGAACAGACAGACAGGACAACAGACGACAGACAGACAGAAGACAACAGACAGGACAGACAAGGACAGACAGAACTAAGACAGACAGACAAGCAACAGACAGAACAAGACCAGAACAAGACAGACAGACAGCAGACGACAGACAGACAGACGAACAGACAGACCAGACAGACAGACAAGACAGACAGACAGAACAGAACAGACAGACAGAACAGACAGAACAACAGACAGACAGACAGACAGGACAGCGACAAGACAGACAGCACAGACAGACAGACAGCAGACAGACAGCACAGACAGACAGACAGACAGAACAGACAGACGACGACGACAGACACGACAGACAGAACAGACACGACAGACGACAGACAGACAGAACAAGACAGACAGACAGACAAGACAGACAGAAGACACGACGAACAGACGACAGACAGACAGACAGACAGACAGGACCAGACAGACCAGACAGACAGACAGACAGAACTAGACAGACAGAACAGACAGAGACAGACAGACAGACAGACGACAGACAGACAGACAGACAGGAACAAGACAGACAGACCAGACAGACAGACAGACAGACAGACCAGAGACAGACAGACAGACAGACGACAGACAGACAGACAATGACAGTACAGACCCCGACAGACAGCAGACAGACAGACAGACAGAACTAGACAGACGCAGACATGAACAGACAGACAGCAGAACAGACAGACAGACAGACAGACAGACAGGACAAGCAGAACAAGAAGACACCAGATAGACAGGACAGACTAGACAGTTACACGAGACAGACAGACAAGACAGAGACAGACAGACCAGACGACAGACAGACAGACGACAGACAGACAGACAGACAGACAGACAGACAGACAGACAGACAGACATAGACAGGACAGACAGAACAGACAGACAGACAGACAGACAGACAGAAGACAGCAGACAGACAGAAGACAGACGACAGGACAGACAGACAGACCATGAAAGACAGACAGAACAGACAGACAGACAGACAGACAGAACAGACAGAACAGACAGACAGACAGACAGACCAGACAGACAGACAGACAGATCAGACAGACAGACAGACAGACAGACAGACAGACAACGACAGACAACAGACAGACAGACAGACAGACAGACAGACAGACAGAACAGACAAGACCAGACAAGACAGACAGACAGAAGACAGACAGAAGACAGACAGACAGACAGACAGACAACAGACCAGACAGCCAGACAGACAGACCAGACAAGACAGACAGACAGGTCAGACAGACAGACAAGACAGCCCAGACAGACAGACAGACAGACAGACAGACAAGACAGACAGACAGGGACAAGGCAGACAGACAACAGAAAGACAGACAAGCAGACCAGACAGACAGTACAGACAGACCAGACAGACAGACAGGACAGACAGACAGACAGACAGACAGACAGACGGAAGACGAACAGCAGACAGACAGACAGATCAGTACAACAGACAGACAGACAGACAGACAGACAGACAGACAGACAGACAGACAGACAGACAGACAGACAGACAGTGACCTTTATCGCCGGGGGTCCGAAATCAGCCGGCCGCCGCCGCCGCCGCCCGCCGCCGGTCAGCCCACTAACTTCTCAGATTGGCGTCAGCCGCCTCTCGTCGATTGAGCGGGCGGCTTTTATGCGGCCGACGACAGCCCTCGGGCGCATCAGTCAGTTGAGACCATTGGCCTCAGGCTAATGTTTCAGCTCAGCTGACGTCAGGTCATAATTTAGCGGAGTGGCGTCACATCCCACGCATTTGACGTCACGTGTTGTCGGTTGGCGTTGTTGACGTTGACGGAATTTACATGTATTCTGCGACACTGGTCAGCAAACTGATTGATAAGGGATTGTTATCATTGGTAAGCTAGCGGGAAAATGGAACACGGGAGCGCCTTGTTAGATAATTACGTTTTCAATATTGGCTCTCGTGATTTGAGTATTTGCGTTGCCGGATACAACTTCGTTCCTAAGTTGTTTTACGGGAAAACCAGTGTTTGCATTTTGGCAAGTTCATGTCAGTAATAATTGTAACACATAAGTGGCATACTTGTACTTCTGTATCGAAAGACAGCCAAACATGCACAACAGATTGCAACCAATCAGCTTTGCAAAAATCCAAAAACCTTATGGAAATCTCGACGGAATAAAACTATAAGGGCATTTCGAACCACGCAGCTAGTAAAGTATTACGTGTATACTGAGTAGGTACTTTGTACATAATGTCCAATGAGTACTTTGCAGTGAGTCTTATTATGAAAATAACTAATAAGCACCACTAGTTGTCGATATTGTGTTTCAGCGTCTCTCGCCTGCCAGTTACATCAGTGAGCTGTAAGTGTCAGCCATCGGAGATCACCACCAGACCAGGCCAGACCAGACCAGACCAGGCGGCCGCTTGATGACGGCGCTGCAATACATGCAGTTCACTGAAATTGCCGGGCCTGCACCATGTTTGATTATTACAAACCAATGATTCAGTCTGCAACATGTTGTGCAGATGCCGTGTCTGACTATTTTCAACTCGGGATATGCCATGTTTTTATAAAGCCCCTCTGCACATGTCCTTTGCGGTGCAGAAGTTGTTCGTTAATTTTGCGAATGCATCTAAGTTAATCATTGATGTTTTAATTCGCTATTCTCACGAGCTCGTAACAAATGTTTAAGCTTTTCGCGAAATAAAAGAGTTAGAAACACATTGCTTCAATACAAGACCAACTTCATTTCATAATACAGTATAGTTGCTTTAAGTGTGTTGATATAGAGCAAGTCAAACTTTTGCAGTAATATAAATTGGATACTGGAGTTCATTTGTATTCAGGTCGTCATGCACCCGACACAGAAAAAAACGAAGAGGGCCAATTTATATCTCTAGTCCTCAGCCACCGTCACGATAGTTACTGTTGGGTGGTGGGTCCGAGTCCTCAGCCACCGTCACGATGGCTGCTGTTGGTGGTGGGTCCGGTCCCTAGCCACCGTCACGGATAGTTAACTGTTGGGTGGTGGGTCCGAGCCCAGCCACCGTCGATGGCTATGTTGGGATGGTGTCCTAGTCCTCAAGCCACCGTCACGATGGCTACTGTTTGGGTGGTGGTCCCTAGTCCTCAGCCCACCGGTCACGCTATGGCTACTGTTGGGTGGTGGGTCCGAGTCCAGTACCGTCCACGATGGCTGCTGTTGGGTGGGGGTCCGAGTCCGACACCGTCACGGATGGCTGCTTGTTGGTGGTGGGTCCGAGTCCTCAGCACGTCAACGATGGCGCTGTGGTGTGGGTTCCTGAGTCCTTCAGCCACCGTCACGATGGCTGCTGTTGGTGGTGGTCCGAAGTCTCAGGCCACCGTCACGATGGCTGCTGTTGGGTGGTGGGTCCGAGTCCTCAGCCACGTCACGCCGTCACGAGTGGCTGTGCTGTTGGGTGCTGGGTCCGAGTCCACCAAGCCCACCGTCAACGATATGCTCTGTTGGTGGTGGGTTCCGAGTCCCCAAGCACCGTCACGATAGCTGCTGGTGGTGGTGGGTCCGAGTCCCCAGCCAACCGTCACGATGCTTGCTGTTGGGTGGTGGGCCGAGTCCTTAGCCACGTCACGATAGCTGCTGTTGGGTGTGGTCCGGTCCCAGCCACCCGTCACGATGGCTGCTGTTGGGGTGGTGGGTCCTAAAGTTCTAGCCACCGTCACGATGGCTGCTGTTGGGTGGTGGGTCCGAGTCCTCAGCCACCGTCACGATAGCTTACTGTTGGGTGGTGGGTCCGAGTCCTCAGCCACCGTCACGATGGCTGCTGTTGGGTGGTGGGTCCGAGTCCTCCAGTCCACCGTCACGATGGCTGCTGTTGGGTGGTGGGTCCGAGTCCTCAGCCACCGTCACGGATGGCTGCTGTTGGGGTGGTTGGGTCCCTCCGCCCCGAGTCCTCCAGCGACCGTACGAATGGCTACTGATTGGGCTGTGGGTCTGAGTCCTCCCAGCCAGCCGTCACGAATGGCTTGCTGTTGGTGGTGGGTCGAGTCCTCAGCCACCGTCAAGAATGGACTTGCTGTTTGGGTGGTGGGGCCGAGTCCCCAGTCACCGTCACGATGGCTATACTGTTGGGCTGGTGGTCCGAGGTCCTCAGCCACCCGTCACGATGGCAGGGGCGGGCGCCACGGATTTTTGACAGGGGTGGCAAAATTGATTGAGTAGGTGGTAGGTATGCATGCATCCTCTGCTGGGAAAAACATCGCGGAAGGATAAAGTTGATAAAAACCTCGCACCAAACAAGATAAAAACACACCTTATTTTGTCCTATTTAAGTGTTATTTTCAGTAAGGCACCGAGTAATACTCGGTGCCTTACTGGTACTCGGCGAGTAAAACCTTTAAAAAATGACGATGAACAAGCGAGTGCGAAGGGAATGTAATGGATGCATTCCAATTGATTGGGCCAGTAGTTTCCTGAGATAACAAAACGGGTGCACACACGTTGGCGCACTGCAAAAGATCATTTTGGCCATCGCGTCGGGTCCCACATCCTGAGCATGGTTACATTACCAATGATGGCGGCAGATCACAAGAAATCCGATATACATACAGAGACGCCATACGGGTCACTGTTGTGTCCGGTTTCCTTTTGAGTCTGGCTGCTATTGCGCACCTCCATTACAACGCGTGGATGACTGGTGACACTGGCGTATCCGCTGATATAAATAACATCCTGTTATGAAAGTCGCCTCGTAGAAAGGTGGTTCCAGCATAAATGCAATAACGATAGGTAGGTACTTCTTAATAACATGACAATACTAGGACTACACAAGGCAAATTATGCAGTTTGTGTCTTGTGATAAGCCTCCAACAGTTCGGCACATGGGTTCTCCTGTCGGACAAGATTCTGTCGATCTTGGCGTATGTATTCTTATTGCCGATTGTAACACGACATATCTGCACAGAGGCGTAACTTTTCCAGAAAAGTTTGGGGGGGCTAAGCTGAAAAAAACGCTTGAAGTACCATCAAAATCCACAAAATACAGATTTCTCCCTAGATTTGACTCACTTCTCGCAAGTTGGTGGGGGGAGGGGGGGCACACTGGATTTGGAAATATTGACCTGACTAAAACCTGTGGTAAAATAGCCAGTATAGTCTTTAGATAGAAGCTTGTTCGAAGCTATGTTTGTTTTGTTTTGAATGATAATGATTGAATGATTGATATGATAATGACCTATATGTTTGCTTATCGCTACACCGTGTTAATTGTTTCGAGATCTTAAGGCCTAGCCCCCATGCCAGGTGGTTTGTGTTTGTGCAAAACCACGGCTATGCTCAGTCAAATTTACTTTAGTTTTATATTTTGTATCCAAATATTACCGCGGCTGCGGCTTTGCTCTGCCCCAACTACAAACTCTGCCCCTCTGCCTGGTCCTGCCCTGTCCCATATCGTGTCTGGCTCTTGTCTTCTGTCCTGCCCTGCGCCTGCTTACTGCTCTTGCCTGCGCTGCATTGCCCTGTCCTGCCCTGTCCTGCCTTATCCTGCCATGTTCCTGTCCTGTCTTGCCTCTTGCCTCCACGTCTGTTCCCGCCTCTGCCCATTTTTTTTTTTCTAACCGGCCACCCAAGAGCAGGTGACCAGAGTGCCCCCTCCCTATCCAGCGACTCAAAACACCATACGTTACCACCAGAGAACATAAAAAGAGAAATCCGCGGCACTCCAGCTAAGAAATGGCCAAAGAAAAACTTAAATAAGCATAAGGAAGAAGAAGAATGCCCATTTGTTTAGGTATGGTTAAATATATAAGAGAAGGCAATAGTAGTCAATCGTTTTCTGAAGACAGCAAGTGACAGCCCCCTATAGGATCCCTTATTCATGCATCAACTATTCAATACATACATGTGTTTAGTAAAGAAGCTTCAGGCAGACAATTCCGGGACTATTCTCTGGTCATTTCATTCTGGCTCTGTCTTCCAGTCCCTTTCTTGTCTCTGTTCTCTGTCTGTTCTTGTTCTGTCCGTTCTGCTCCTGTCCTGTCCGCCTTGCCCAGCCCCCGCCCTTATTGCCTTGTTCTGCCCGTTTCCCCGCCGTACTGTTGACGCCCTGCCAGTGGTGCCGGCACATTGCTGCATTGCGTGCTCTCGGTTAGATAAGTCAAAGGTATATGCCCGATACAGATCAGAAAGTTTCAAGTCAAAATTCGTCAAATTTATGGTCATGACTATATAGTAATAGTTTGAAAAGCAATAAAGGCTAACTTGGCTACAATTTGCATTGGCCGACATAGGGAACTGTTCCATATTTTACAGCCACCAAAATTCACAATTTTGGCAAAACAGCACTAGTAAAATGTTGACGGTGACCTAAAATTTGAGGGGTGGCAATGCCACCCCAGTGTCCCGGCAGGGGTGGCAGTCTGCCACCCCTGCCCCTATGGTGGCGCCGCCACTGCACGATGGCTGCTGTTGGGTGGTGGGTCAGGACGGAGAAGCGAGTATTCGTGTTACATGTGCTGACTGACGACATGCAGCCAACTGGACTCGAGGTCGTGACCGAAATATGAGTTAATATGATTATTTGTCTGTGCAGATAAGCCAGAAATGCAGATAAGCCAGATGGTGTTCATTTCCAAAAAGTCACAGGTGAGTGTAGTCCCGGTTATCTGTATGGTAACATAAAAACTCACAAAACTGGCCATCCCATCCGTCCAATTATCTCTCAGATCCCAACTCCAACGTATCAAATAGCCAAGCAATTGAACGCTATCATCTCGCCGTACGTTCCCACTGACCACACTGTTCACTCTACCGATGAATTTGTCGATATCCTAACGTCAGACAAGCCAAAGGGTACATTGGCTTCGCTAGATGTAGAGAGTCTCTTTACGAACGTACCGGTAGAACAGACAATCCAGATTATCCTCGATCTATGTGGTACAGACTAACGAGACACTCAGACCACCCAAGCTGCCTAAAAATGTCACTGAACAGTTGTTGCGTGTCTGTACTACAGAAGCCCAGTTCAGATGTCCGGAGGGAAAGCTGTACCTTCAAGTGGACGGCGTTGCTATGGGCTCCCCCTGGGTGTGCTTTTCGCCCAAGCGTATATGAGCTTCGTGGAAGGCAAGGTGCTCCAGTGTGACGAGGTTAAGCCGTATATGTATTACCGATATGTGGATGACATTTTACGTTGATGTTCAAGTGACGAGAAATTAGACATGCTGCGTGTGCAAGTTGATCAGGAATTCTGTTTTGGAACTTCACTGTAGACCTGAGTGGTGAGGCAAAAGTTGCCGTTTTGCGATCTCACGATAGATGCCAGCAGTGGTGAGTTTGTACTGATGTTGTTCCGTAAACCGACTGACGCCGGAAGGGATGAGGAGAGGGTGACTGTACAGATCCTACAAAACCGGGGGTAATGCGAGCATACATCAGGCGGCCTTGAAGAACTGTTCAACGTGGGAGCTGTCCATCGGAGCTAGGGCTGTTCGGCAAATTCTTGTGGACATGTGTGGTACAGTAATTCGATCCTCCAACTAAGTCATGCAATACATCAAACTTAAACAGACCAATGCAAGTATGCCAGTTTCACATGTAAAAGCCGGGAAACTGTGCAACCCGCCAGGTATACTAACATTGGTCAACCACAACATTTCTCTCAGCAGACGCTCACCATGCATTTACAGGAAAGGTGGCACCAAAAACATTATTCAGAACAGCACGACACAAACACTCAGTCGCGACAACCCTCGTCAACAACACAATCATTTTTAAGCACACTGCCAGATCGAAAGGAACTCAGCACTCTAGAAACAGTCTACATTCGGGACATGAGGCCTATCATCAACATTCAAACAAAACAGTACACATCAATGCCTGTGTACGACAAGGTTCTTGAAGCAGGTTGATGAGGGTTTGAATGAGTATGTGATATGTGTGCTATTTGCGTGTGTTTTTTTTTCGGAGGAGAGGAGAAGAAGTTTGTCCCGAATATGTAACACGATTTTTGACGAATGATTTGCGCGAACAAAGCTTGAAACCGTTATGACATTAGTGACTTAGTTTAGTAACATGGTATAAAGTATGTAGAAATTAAACTGCCTATTGCATACTGTGGATTTAAAATAAAACTAAAATGCTTGAAAAGATCTAAGTAGATCGAACGTCCGAACAAGTATAATCATGATCTTTTAACCCTGATGTTATGCTTTGGTAAAATTATACAAAAGCACGACCAGAAAAATAAGACATGCATTCGCCACTAAAATCAACTAACAAAAGATAACCAACGCTCACATGCAGTCGAATTCAATCGAATAATTATATATTATATTATATAATATATTATAGTTATATAATCATATAATATAATATATATATAAAATTTGGATTTTTAAATGAAAAATGGGTGAACCAGAAAACTCCTTTTATACAATAAAATATATTAGATACACAAAAGCTTTCGGTCCCATATTGTATCTGCACAGTGATCATGGTTCATTGAAACCGAAGCTTTGTGTATCTAATATATTTTATTTGTATAAAGGAGTTTTCTGTTCACCATCATTATCCAATTTGTCCATGGATGCTAATACACACAAAATATTTTATATAATATAAATATATATATATATATTGATATATTAATATATATATTATGTATTACATACATAAGTATATATGATAATATATATATATATATCAATTCAGTCCAGATGTAGATGTAGATATCCCCCACATGCCACATATGAATATATCTCCCTAGCTTAAGCAGATTACGAATCACATTTGGGAGAAGAGCAGATGGCATAACGTGATGAATAGATGGATTGGACTGTTTTACCAGCCAAGATAGTTCAAGGACAAGGTTGCAATAGTATGCTTGAATCCCCCTTTGCAGCTATTTCCACCTGTTCAGGTCGAGTCCAGATAAATGATGATACTCGAGAGTGTAATATTTTCAGTCTTACGTCAAAAGTACTAATAACATTTGCAAAGTTAAGATATTTTCAAGATAAAATATGACCTGTCAATATAGGCAATTCGCAAGGTGAATAGCGCGAATAGTTATCAATGTTTGTCGGACGAGGTCAAGCTATGGCTCTTGTTACCAGGTGATCACAGGGGCGTAACCACGATCTCAAAGCTACTGGGTACACTGTCTGACGAAAAATTATTATTCCTGTCCTAAAAATATCCCCCCCCCAAAAAAAGACACTAATTTTCTAGTGCCGAGTTTTTTTACCTTTTCTATTTTACTTGTATTAATTTTTAACTCTATTGAATACAGGTACATCATTGGAAACTGATGGGCTGCCACTTCTCACTCATGCCGATGGCACACTCACAGCCTACATCAAAGTCTCATGTTGTTATAGTTGCGCGCCACGGCTCCAGTGGCAGCAGCTCCGACCACCTTTGGTCGGTCAAAGGTCTGGCAAAAAGCTTTGATTTTAGGCGTCCTCCTACAGAGAGCCGAAGCTCCTTTGAATGTTTTTTTTTTTTTTGCATCAAGAAGTTAAAGAAAACAAACTACTTTGAACTTATTATTTTATATTCTTCAAAAATAAGTAAATGTGTTATTTTCAGTCGTTATGATGAAGCCATGGCGGATGGCGCTGATGTATATGCCCCCTTGCTCCGCCCCTGTTTGCCCCCAATCGTTTTGGAAAAGTCGACACCGCTGCATTCACTACTGCTTTATTGAGACTTGATTTGATTAGCGATAGACTCGGCTTTTAAACTGTTGTCTCACGTTTTTCTTCTTTTTATTTTATGAGAAAAAAAATCAGAAGTTTTCAGATGTTTCAAAAAGGGGATATATTAGTAATATGTATGATACAAACTTGTTCGATGTATGTGTGCATCACATTTTAAATTGATACCAGTAAAACTGACTGACTTATGACCTTTCAAAGAAAAAAATCCACTTTCCACGGCATTACCATGCATAACACATGCATTTCCGTTTCTACCCTACCATATTCATTCGAGCTCTATGAAACCAACATTGTTCTAATACGGTCGTTATTCGCGCACTAGACAATACACGAACCGATAAACATGTAACATGTACCCCCAATGACCGTTATCAGCAGTTATTCACTATAAGTACTTGTATATGAGCCGTATATGTATTACAACCCCCAATGACAGTTATCAGCAGTTATTCACTATAAGTACTTGTATATGAGCCGTATATGAGCCTCCGATTCGGTGAATCACTATTCACTTCGCCATTTTTCCCTGAGGCGCAGCGAATCAAAGCGGAGCTGCTAACGTTTGGGTCCTGTTGCTCAGGAGTCTATCCGGCATACCCACGTTTAAAAAAAAACGCACACCACTCGCTTCGCTGTGGCTCAGGGAAATTTAAATGACGAAGGCGCTCCACCGGGGTCAAAGGGCTTAGCTCCTATACATGCATAGCGATTGCAAAAACATAACAATTGGCGATTCCAATTTGATCGCGAAATCACGAAGCGCTAAGCACTGACTTTAGTAACGTCATCAAACTAAGCTGTCAAATGGTTCTGGACCGGCTTGAGCGTGAACCGCGAACGGTGACCGCGACGGCGACGCTACCACCACCAGATTCACTAAAATATTAACAAATCAAATTTTAGTAATTAAAATGACTGATTGGTCTCAAGTGCCACTGAAAAGATGACTAAAATTACTGATTCGATAATTTCAGATATGTTTTACTCAAAGTTTCTTTTTCACCTTTATATGGTTACTTTAAAACTCAGTGGCATGCTGTGGAATGCAGATGACATTGCAAAATATTTTACTCAAAATTGGAAGGCGGCTAAAAAAAGTTAAAAACTAAAAAAAGTTGTGTGGGCAGCTGGGTCAGCTGCCCTCACGGTTCCTGTGTCCTTGCTTCTTGATCTGTTTTCGTGGCGGAAACGCAAGGAAAACTACATACTGTCGCCTCAAATATCCACTATGGGCCTATGGCCCATGGCTGCAGTGCTTATTTTGAAAGATAGGTAGGTATGCTTTACATGCTGCACAGATCATCAGAAATCGTATGTCATTCTATAAAAAATCACGTGTACCTATTGGGTACTCTGGCACAATATCAAAGGTAGCCAAATAGTCGAGCCGCAAGCCATTGTCGGCCCGCATTTATGAACATGGCTATGTTTGAAAATTGTTAACAGTCTTAAGTCTTTACATTTTTGACATTTTAATCCAGCACATTCTTTATCAATGGAAAGTGAATGCAACGACGCCTGGTTGTTACTGGATTCAAAGGTTTCCTTGATTTTTATTCTTACATTTGAAAAGAAGAAAAAAGTTTTGACTTGTGCATCCTTATTGATTTCTTCGCACATTCAACTAAATAAATGCATAATGAAGTCTTCAATTTTTACTGGGTACAGTACCGTCAATTTTGGGTCTTTGAATTGTACTGGGTACAGTGTACCCAGCAGAGGTGGGCATCGTTACTAAAAAAGTAGTTCCGTTACTCGTTACTCCGTTACTCATAAAAGTAGTTCCGTTACTCGTTACTCCGTTACTTTGCGACAAATTGAACGGAAACTACTTTAGTCCGTTACTCCGTTACTTTCGTTTAGCCAACGCCCCGCTACGGGTAACGAGGGGCAAATCTGCTCCCTCCCAGATTTTCTCGATAACTAAAAAACAGTGTAAAATACCGACGTGAAACTTACAGTTCCTTCTTCAACATCATGTCTACATCTTTTTAGATAATTCTGATGAAATTGATGCAGCATTTAGGGAGATAATGACATTTTAATGACGTAATGTCATGTCCTTTTTGTGGAAAAACGATACATGTTTTGACAAATCGTAGAAAATCAAGTTTTTAAGGAAAATTAAAAAAAAATGCAAATAATATTTTTCTTCAAATTGTCTGTTTAATTTTATATTGTTTTTGTTTTACCCATAAAAAACTTAGGCAATTTTGTTTTTTTTATCAATTTCCATGGACAAATATTGCAAATGGAAACATCATATGACGAGAATAAATGTATGGATCGATACCGAGGAAAATTTCAAATCAAATGTCTTTATTTTAGACCGACTTAATTCACAAGTATAAGTAACTCATGACGTCATTCTTGTAGTTATGTTTTCCTTGCTTTTATTAGCCAGATAGAAACAAATAATGTCAGCGCTGTATTTCTGATACAGAACGGTTCAAGAAACATGCCATTTTTATTTATATTTATCATTTGAAGTCTTGACCTCATATGACCTGACCTTGGCCCTTATATGGTGTCGGTTGTGAAAATGGTTGCTTATAACTGTTTTTTGGGCCTCTAGAATATCTAGGGATTTCTGTGACGCTGATTTCAAATTGGCATCCATTTTACAAATATGTTCCTGGGGGCAATTTTCTTGAGACAGGTCAACCGAGGTCACTGCCCTAAGAAATGACTAAGATGAGATTCGTTCGTAAAGAGTGCTTTTATATGCTACTTATATTTTATCCACTAGTGGTGTCCGTCTTTTTCACATCAGCCCATTATCTCAACACAAAATTAAGGAGTAACGGAGTAACGGACTTGATTATAAAGTAACGGAAGTTACTCGGTCCGTTACTTGTTTTGAAAAGAAACGAGATCGTTACTCCGTTACTGAAAAAGTAGTTTCGTTAGTAACGGAGTAACGGAGTAACAGAAGTTGCCCACCACTGGTACCCAGTGTACCCAGTGGTCGTTACGCCCATGGGTGATCCCATTTAAATGAAAAACATCATTTCAGAAGTATGACTGAATGACTGAATGTCGTTGGGATGGGAATTCCCAATGTCAGACAGGGAAACACTTCTCTGCGAAGGAGGTTTACAAAACTAGCAATATTGATCGCTGCTATTATGCTACCTTAAGATCATCATTATATATACACAAACTATCACGAATACTGCACCTCCACGGAGTAATTTCCGTTCCCAAATCACCGGTCAGCTTCTGTATTTTCTGCTGTTATAAAGTCAATTAAGCAGAAGGTCAATGTGTTTGTGCGCGCTGACCGGTCGCTCTGCGTGTGCCATATAGCGCCAGCAGCATCGATCGATGTCCCTGTGCAGCAACACATTGTCCTGAGCCCTCCAGGCATCCCACGGAACGACTACGCTTTGAATAGCCACTGCGTACCCAGATATCTTTTACCGTGCAATTTCGATTAATAAATGAATTTCATGTAAAAATGTCAGTCGTAAAACATAAGAACATTTATTCAGCCGATTGCTAAAAGGTTTGCGCCTAAGTTCTTTCTCGTTGCAGAGCGTATTTTACAGGTATAACAGCAACGAAACTTTGCGTTTTCCTACAATGGAAATAAAACCGTGATGCAAAGCTGTGATATTTTCCCATCAAGTTCAATACAATACAAATATTTTATTTTATTTGATGGGTACCTGCCTTCTACAGGCATCCCCAACGTGATAACGAGAGACTTCGTCTTTATACTTATATTTATGCCCTGTCTGGGACCACCCGGATGAGTTCGTTTCCAGCTCGGTGCCGGGTAAACTGAGTGCCTTGCCAGCAGTAAACTCTAATCTCCACCGCGAACAGTCGACAACACCCACACCACCCAGGGGAGTGCTGCCCCGTCCCTTGCTGTCGCCGACATGCTCGGCAACACCCACACTCACCCAGGGAGTGCTGCCCGTCCTTGCTGTCGCCGGACCAGTCGGCAACACCCCACCAGGGGGTGCGTGCGCCCGTCCCTTGGCTGTCGCCGGACAGTGGGCAACCACCCACACCACCCAGGGGTGCTGCCCGTCTGTGTCGCCGAACAGGTCCGACAACACCCACACCACCCAGGGAGTGCTGCCCCGTCCCTTGCTGTCGCCGAACAGTCGGCAACACCCACACCACCCAGGGGAGTGCTGCCCCGTCCCTTGCTGTCGCCGAACAGTCGACAACACCCACACCACCCAGGGAGTGCTGCCCCGTCCCTTGCTGTCGCCGAACAGTCGACAACACCCACACCACCCAGGGGAGTGCTGCCCCGTCCCTTGCTGTCGCCGAACAGTCGGCAACACCCACACCACCCAGGGGAGTGCTGCCCCGTCCGTTGCTGTCGCCCGGTTCCGTCACCACGGCCGCCGCCGCCCAGAATTTGAGGTTCGCTGCGCGCGGCAGTGGGCCAGATCATCACCATCTCGGGAAGAGAGTTCGCGGGCCACCATCGCCGGCTGATGACGGTGTCTTACTTCTGCCGTGAGTGGCGGGGATTTCGGTTGACGATGGGACGGGGCTGCAGGATAATATGTCAAGTGGGCGTCGTTGCCATCTGGGTTGTTTGCAAACGCGTTAGTTAACGCAGGACGACATTTGGNAATTTAAATCAAATAATTGTTATACAATAACTGAAGCCTAAAGCTCAGGTTACACTATACGTGATAGTTCCGGAAAGCCCGCACGTTTTTTGCAAGTTTGCGAGTTTTGCGTGACGTCCAGAATATGCGTGATCATGCAAAGCACGCAAGAAAAATGGCTAAACTGCTGCACTTTTGCTGCTGTTAAACCACTGCATACATTATCTACTGCACGTTCAACACAATTCAGCACTCACCAACGTTGCTCCCCACCGCTTCTTCCCAATTCATCCTTCAACACCATTGGATACCTGCGCAAGATTATTCAATTTTAGTATATCATACACTAAATGCACGAAATGAAGCAAAAACGAGATTTGTCGTCGATGCCACCAACTGTTCCAGAATACCGCAATCTTGCAAAAACACGCAAACAAGTTCAAACTTGCTTGAACTTTTTTGCTAGTTGCGTACTTGCGTCATGTGCGTCTTTCTGCAAAGTTTTGCGTGATATTTCATAGCGGACTTTGCGTACTGTTCCAGTGTAGCTCAGTCAATGCATTTTCTATCAGCTGAACATTTTCAGACTGCGCAAAAAACGCAAACTTGCAAAAACCGTGCGTTCTTTGCGTACTATCACGCATAGTGTAGCCTGGGCTTAAGAAACTGTTGCTAAAAATAAAAATGTGATTATTCCCCTTTAAAAGTCAGCTTTTATGCTAATATGCAAATACTTGCATATTAAGTACAAATTGTATATACAAAATAGTATTTACCGTGATAATAGGACAAAGTTTTCCTGTTTTATTTTCCTCACTGATGTGTATTTTAACTGCATTCGATTACCGTCATGAATAGTTCCCAGTTCCCACCAATCCGTTTTGTTTTGAAAATGTGCCGTTCCAAATATCCTCCTTATTTATTTTCCTTCTTAGAAAGAGCAATATTGTGTCTGATCAAGTGCACCACGAATTTCATTTCGGAAAGCGATTATCCGAACAAACGAGTGGCTGTTGGTACAAGCCGTTCGTTTACTGACACCAGGGACTTTCGGTGCTGATTCTAGGCATATGTTTGTCGACAGGAGAGTCATTGCGAGGACTGATCAGTGATCATGGCCCATGTGCCTTTGTCTGTCAGTCTGTCTGTCCACAGGAGAGTGGGTGCGGGGACTGACCATGTGCCTCTGTCTGTCCATCCACAGGAGAGTGGGTGCGGGGACTGACCATGGACCTCTATCTGTTTCTCCCGCGGAAAGTGGATCCTGGGACTGACCACGTGTATCTGTCAGTATGTCTATATGTCTCTACACAGGAGAGTGGGTACTGGGACTGACCATGTGCCTCTGTCTGTCTATCCACAGGAGAGTGGGTGCTGGGACTGACCATGTGTCGCATCTGGCTCATCGTGGACTACATCGCGTCTACGGCGTCCATACTGAACCTGTGCATCCTCAGTCTGGACCGCTACTGGAGCATCACCGCGCCGCTGAAGTATCTGCGCCGGCGGACCAAGCGGCGCGCGATGGCCATGATCAGCAGCGTGTGGCTCCTCTCCTCCAGCTGGATCTGGCCGGTGGTGTTCTTCGATTGGCTGGTGGCGCCACCACTGCCGGACGACACCGCCGCAGTCTGCGAGACCGGCTTCGCGCAGAACCTCGTCTTCAAGGTGGTGACTGCTATCTTGAACTTCTACATCCCATGGGTGTCTATGATGTACCTGTACGTGCGCATGTTCGCCGTCATCAAGCAGCGCTCCAAACTGGAGGTGGGGAGGTTCCACCTGGCCAGCCGCACGGCCTCCAACGGTACCGAGCTGGCCGCCAAGCCGCGCGACCGACCGCCGGTCTCCCCCCGCCGCACCCCGCGGGACGGCTCCGCCAGCTACGGCAACCTGATCCTGATGGCGCTGCCCGACCTCGGCGGCATGGCCCAGTACGTCGGCCGCTATGACGGCCTGCAAGTGAAGATCGAGGTGGCCGACGAGGCTGACGGCGAGTCAGACCAGGTGTCGCTGGGTGGCACACCGGCGCCGCGCCGCCACCGTTCGCGCTCCTGCCGCGCCGGACGGGGCGCCGTCGTGCTGGAGAACACCGGCGCACGGACGGTGGGCGGCCGTCGGCCTCCGCCGGCAGGGGGAGGGTCTCCGGACCTCGGGGGCGCCAAGCCGCAGCCGCCGCCGGCCGGCGGGGGCAACATCATCCTGCAGCGGGAGAAGAAGGCGGCCGTCCAGCTGGGCGTCATCATGGGCGCCTTCATCCTCTGCTGGCTGCCGTACAGCATCCTGTTCGTGGCCGTAGCTGTGTGTCCCGACTGCGTCAACGAGAACGTCTACATGGGATCCATATGGCTGGGCTATCTCAACTCCACGCTCAACCCAGTGCTCTACCCGTTGTGCAATGCCAACTTTAAGCGCGCGTTCAAGCGCATGCTGGGCTTCGGGCCGCCGCGGGAGTGGCGGCGGAACCAGCCATCGTCCACGGCGCCGCGGATGACCCCCGGACAGCGCTGACAAGCGGCGGCCACGTGGCATCGGGTGGGGTGTGGCGTTGGACTCGGCGGTGATTCACGCCCGCTCCGAATGGCAGTGGGACGTGGCAGTGGCGCGACAAGGCCCGATGAGCGTCAGAGTGAGATTGAGCGGCAGCGCCTTCCCTCCTCTGAGCGTCAGAGCTGGGAGAAAGATTGGCTGGCGCTCGTTCGCTGAGTGCATTAGTTGGAGGGAGTGACGAGTCGGTGGTGGCTGAGTGTTGGAGTGAGCGAGTCCGCGACCTCCCAGTGCGTTAGCCGACGGAGAGAGAAGCGAGTTCGCGGGACAGCTGACTGTGGTGTCAAACACTGGGAGAGGAGAGACAAGGACTAATGAAGCAGCCACAGCATGGCGACAGGCCATAAACTGATGACGCGTGTCCAACTGGATGTCAGACGTGATACCGTAAGAACTGATTATCAGTCGAGAACTTGATATCAGAAGTGATATATCAAGACATTATCGATGTAGAGCCAATTATCAGGAAAGTGTTATCGAGCCATCCAATGGGGACGAACCTCTGATTTGATCTCAGAACTGATGCTCTAACGAATGTGGTGTGATCAGCGGCGGATTAAGGGACTGGATATCAGAAGCTGTCAGCCATAGGATAGATCAGCTGTGAGTTTGGACGGGGTGCAGGGCTCTGGCCGACTGTCGGTCGGCCGGCGCATCTATCATAGGATAGATCTGTGAGTTTGGACGGCGTGCAGGGCTCTGGCCGACTGTCGGTCGGCAGCGCATCTATCAGTATCCCGCTCACCACACCCCACTGTGTCCCGCCTCCGCCCCCTCCCCTCCCCTCATTGGTGCTCTCAATGCCTGTCACAAGTACAACGTCTCTCTCGAAGCTGAGTGGAATAAATGTGGCATGTTTGGAGAGGCGTGTCTATCTCTCTCTGAGCGGGTGGTCCTGTGACCTGTGTTCCGCTCCGCTCCGCGTCCAGTGCACCTGCCGGCGCGGCGTCCCACTGAGCGGGTGGTCCTGGACCTGTTGATCCGCTCCGCGCCAGTGCAGCCTGCCGGCGCGGACGTCCCAGCTGACGGGGTCCTTGACCTGGTTCCGATCCGCTCCGCGCCAGTGCACCTGCCGGCGCGGACGTCCCACTGAGCGGGTGTCCGTACCTGTGTTCCGATCCGCTCCGCGTCCAGTTGCAAACCTGCCGGCCGCGGCTCCCACTGGCGGTGGTCTGTGACCTGTGTTCCGATCTCTCCGCGTCACACGTGCGACCTCCGGCGCGGCGTCCGCATGAGCGGGTGGTCCTGTGACCTGTGTATTCCGATCCGCTCCGCGTCCAGTGCACTCCGGCGCGGCGTCCCACTGAGCGGTGGTCCATGTGACCTGTGATCCGCTCCGCTCCGCGTCCAGTGCACCTGCCGGCGCGGCGTCTCAATCACCCGGAATCGTTCGGTGTGTGAGATCAATGGCCCCGCACATCCGGCGTGCCATTATGCCGGACATAAAGAGCCGCCCGGCCGGCCGCCAGTGGCATTCTTCTCCCCAGGGAAGATCGTTTACGTTGCGCGGTGGAGATATGATGCTGGGGCGAGTGAGCGGAGCCCGACCAGCCGGCCGGCGCCGACGGCTGTGTGCCAGGGATAACGAACCAGACCGACGCTTTTTTGGCGTGCGCTATTTGTGCGCGCTATATGGGGCAGTGCGGGGGGGTATTTGCGGTGATGACGTGCTGTGGTGTCTGGAAGGAAATGGATAAGTGTTACTGTCGGTAACCTAAGGCAGACATGACCCTGCGAGGCAGGGTATCGAGGCAGGGTAACATGACCCTGCGAGGTAGGGTAACGAGGCAGGGTAACCTGACCCTGCGAGGTAGGGTAACGAGGCAGGGTAACATGACCCTGCGAGGCAGGGTAACGAGGCAGGGTAACCTGACCCTGCCTCGTTAGTTCTGCAAACTCGTCTCCAGCACGACGTTTGCAAAACAAAATTATAGGTTACAAAAGAAGAGTCTGTAAAATATGATGGAGTAATTGTTGCTGACAATCTCAAGTGGCAAAATCATATCAATAATGTAGCATCAATTATAAATAGAAATATAGGTGTTATGGGACGTGACACATTGCATAACTTATTCCAACATATTTTTATCTTATACAACATTATAATGATCCATTATTTAAACTACTGTGCTTTTGTCTAGAGAAGCAATTATCCAACGAGAATTGCTGAGCTAGCCACTGTCAGGCTGCAAAAGCAAACAATCAGATCTATTGATAAAAAGTAATATCTTTACCCCTCTAAAGAACTTTGTATTAATTACAAAACGTTTAAGTTTCCGGTCGTTTTTAAAGCAAATCGTCATACTTTATAGGCAAGGCTTTGTTAAAGGAAGTTTGACTGAGGGGGGCTGCATAGAGGCCTTCAGAACCGTCGATAAAGCGATAAGTTAGTTTTGTATTTACAGGTTTTGAACATAGCACCATACGCAAAAAAAGACGGCGCAGTAGATGGCGCTGCCTATTGTTGTCCCTGACAAAATCATGTTGTTGCAATCTGCCCCCAAAATCAACCAATGTCGTAATGTCAATTTATGGTTTTGAAACCGCGACCATATCAGGTAAGTTCGTGTTGCTGTAGGTCAGGATAAAGTGTTCCCATCATCAAAATAATCTTACCACGGGATGTTTGGTCCCTCTCCTTATGCAAGCTACCATAAAAAACACAGCTGTACAATTTAACTCATTTTTGACTGTGTATTTCGGAGGAGTAAATCAATAATCGATTAAAAAGCTGTCAGAAGTTTGAGTAGAGCTACAAAAAGGCACCTCGAGTCCCGTGGAGATTTTACCACCCAGCTTCTCCCCAGGACCTCTAGATAATGGATGCAAAGAAAGTAGCTGCGCGAATTTGCGCCAATTCCGTTTTTGACGTTTTAGTTCGGTGATGCGAACGCCATTCTTCACAAAATGTCAAAACTTAAGATTGGTAAATACAAATCAACAAGGCATGATTCTAGATAAGTTTTGTCTAAAAAAATACTGCCATTTATTCATTTGTGTGTTGTCAATAAAAGGCCAGAAAATGCGATTGCAAAATATGATAGCATGAGTTACCAGTACTTAAGATGCAATCACTTAATCAAAAATGATATCATTTTGAAATTTGATTTTGTAGTAGTTTGCATATAGTTATCTGACATCTCTTTCGTTTTTTCAATATCTTTGTAAATTTTTATTTTGTGGTCACTTCCCCATTTTTTACAATTCAGGGGTGAAAAAAATCAAGAATCTGAGTGAGCCATAATGTAGTCCTTGTCATTTGCTATCTAAAGCCGTTTTGGGATTGCATTTTACATATCATATGGTCTTTGTACGGTCTATTAAATTTTAGCTGGTTTAGGTGTAAAAATCGTGTGTAGTGCCGTCGCTAAATTTGCTATATCTAAAAAATGTATAAACAACATTGCTTGATTTTGGCACAGCAGACGTGAAATTGATGTACAAGAAGGAAACCAAAGTCTGTAGCTCAATTGCTAAATTCATGAAGAAAGGGCAGTGTAAAGTGCGATTACTCCATAGTTTGTCTTACTGATTTTAACATTTTCCTGGTGAGCCTGTAACCCGCACATCTACGAAGTTCTCAAAATCGGACTCATCGCATAAACAACCTCGTTAAACATGTTATTACCGTAATCGGCCGCTCCGTTGATTTATTGGTGGTTTTGTGGCCGATCTGGCCCACTGTGGGCTGGTGTGAACCTCAACACCTACGCACTGAGGTTCATGAGGTACCCGGCGTAGACCGGGGTGTCAGCCGAACACTATTGACTGGGGGTAAATACTGCCCCCTCGTTATCTCCGGAACCAATGATTGCAGCGAGACGCGCAAGGCAGTATTTGGAAGCTCTCAATAAGATGTAACTGTAGCATGCTCTTACTTCTCCAATTAAGGTCACATGTCAGGACAAGGTCAGGTCAAAGATTAAATAAAAGGCATTTCAGCTTATGAGCTATACTTTTCATCCAAAGCATTTGATTGCGACCATCATCACCCAAATTGCTCACAGTGATACACTATACAATCATTCTAAACAAGCTAAAGTGAGATTGTTGACAAAGGTAAAGTTCAGGGTTAGGTCACACAAGGTAATTATGCGTAAAAATTATTCAAAATCGTAGGAATGCACATGGAAAAGTCACATGCCTTAGCATTTGAATTTTCTTCGGCATTCCGGAATTTTTTATTAATGGGGACTAAAGTTGGCAGGAGGCAGCTTTTTCATGTCTGTCTGTTTGTCTGTCTGTACAAGGTTTCTGGCGGCTAGCGGGAAATCCACTCTACCGATGAATTCGTTGATATCCTGAGATCAGACAAGCCAAAAGGAACATTAGCTTNGGGAAAGCTGTACCTTCAAGTGGACGGCGTTGCTATGGGCTCCCCCCTGGGTGTGCTTTTGGCCCAAGCGTATATGTGCTTCGTGGAAGGCAAGGTGCTCCAGTGTGACGAGGTTTAGCCGTATATGTATTACCGATATGTGGATGACATTTTCGTTGATGTTGCAAGTGGCGAGAAATAAGACATATTGCGTGTCAAGTTGATCCAGGAATCTGTTTTGAACTTCACTGTAGACCTGAGTGTGAGGCAAAAGTTGCCGTTTTTGGATCTCATGATAGATGCCAGCAGTGGTGAGTTTGTAACTGATGTGTTCCGTAAACCGACTAATGTCGGTAGGTGCATGAATGGGGAGGGTGACTGTACAGATTCCTACAAAACCGGGGTAATGCGAGCATACATCAGGCGGGCCTTGAATAACTGTTCAACGTGGGAGGTGCTCCATCGTGAGCTAGGGCGTGTTCGGCAAATTCTTGTGGACAATGGGTACAGTAATTCGGATTTTGATGATAATGTCAAAAGCATGTTACACTACCATCTGACAAACACAGGGCTGCAGTCTAAGAATGATGATATTAAGGTGTTTTATCGGAGCACGATGTCATCTTCATGGAAAAAGGATGAGCAGGCCATTCATAATATTGTCAGTAAGAATTGCAAACTACAACAAGGAACAAAAACTCAAAGTTCAGGGTGTACTACACAGCCAAAAACACTCCTCCTAGTCATGCGAACATCTCACTCGCAGAGTCGCAATATATACAACACTCAGACAGCCAATGTAGTATACCGGTCTTCAATGCAAAGCCGGGGGCTGGTGCACCCGCAGTATACTTACATTGGCACACCACAACATCTCTCAGCAGACGCCTCACCATGCGTTTACAGGGCGGTGCACCCAAAAAAACATTATTCAGAACAGCACGACACAACACTCAGCCGCGACAACCTCGTCAGCAACACAATCATTTCAGCACACTGCCATGATCGAAAGCGACTCAGCACTCTAGAAACAGTCTACTCTCTAGACTCAGCACTCTAGAAACAGTCTACATTCGGGACATGAGGCCTAATCATCAACATTCAAACAAAACAGTACACATCTCTGCCTCTGTACGACAAGGTTACTTGAAGCAGGTTGATGAGGGTTTGAATGAATCTGTGATTTGTGTGTTATGTGTGTGTGTGTGTGCTGTGTGTGTGTGTGTGTGCTTTTTTCCGGAGGAGAGGTGAAGAAGTTTGGCCCGAATATGTAACACGATTTTTGACGAATGATTTGCGCAATACGATGCTTGAATCCGTTGTGACCATTAGTGACTTAGTTTTAGTAACATGTATAAGATGTGTAAAAATAAAAACTGCCTATTGTATAACTGTCATTGATACGTAAAACTAAACAAATGCTTGAAAATGATCTAAGTAGATCGAAACGTCGAACAATATAATCATAATCTTTAACCCTGATGTTATGCTTTGGTAAAATTATAAAAAAGCACGAACCAGAAAATAAGAAATGCATTCGCCTACTAGAACAACTTAACAAGAAACGTAACCAACGCTCACTTATGCTGTCGAATTCCTATCGAACTCGCAAAAGGAAAACCTGCTTCCCGTAATATTCAATATTATATATATATATATATATATATATATATATATATATATATATATATATATAGAATTCGTTGAAAACGACAGCATATTTGGTAAGATTCAACTTCTTAGTTTCATTTTCAAGACGTCTCACTGTATTCCGCTGATCTGGAGTTAAGGCAAATAAAATAAATAAATAAGGAACACCTACATGACTATCATGAAAAACAACTTACGAGAGACTTACTGACGGCCAACACAACCATCATGGCACGACAAAACGACAAGCGTCGCTTAGCCGTCACAGAGAATATCTTCATTCGAAACACATCTCCAATAATCAACACTCAAACTAAGACCCTAACCAATATTCCCCTCTTTGACAGACAGATGAACTTACACGTTTATCAAAATGTGAAAAAACAGGCAACTCTCAACGTGTCTGATATATTTTTTTTCACATTTGATTTGAGAACAGACATTTTCGGCAGTGTATGTCAATGGTGTAGGTACTGGATGTCATGATGTGTGATTGAACTTGTCGTTTTGCCGAATAGCGGTGCCATCTTCACAACAGTGTAACGTGTATAATTTATTTTATTGTCTTTGTATTATTCCGTGCGGCACCAATGTTTGTATTAGGTACTGAAGATCATCAATGGTGATCGAAAGCTTTATGTAAATATAGTAACTATGTGACGCAAAGTTGTATACCCAAATGGGACAATTTATTTTTTCATTTATCCTCACTACTTCAATCATTGCTACGTTTGGTCAAGCTTTTATTTGCCTTAACTCCAGATCAGCGGAATACAGTGAGACGTCTTGAAAATGAAACTTAAGCAAGTTGAACCATACCAATATCGCTGTCGTTTTCAACGAATTCGGTATAAAGAAAACCTGCTCCCCAATACTCTAGATATATATATATTATATTATATATATAATACTATATAATATATATATTATATATTTATATATATATATAATATAATATATATTATATATATATATAGATTATAATGTTTATATATATATATCGTCAAAGTCGTGACTTCGGTAGGTTTCAGAAGCAGAATAAACCTGATTATCAGGCACAAACGTTGTATTGATCATTTAAAAGACCAGGTTCAAAACGTTTCTTTCTCTTAGCAGAGAAGATCTTCAGTGATCATCTGTTAAATAAACTTTAACACTTGGTAGATCACTTAAGATACACTTTAAGACTTAAGATCATTGATCAGACGGTCCAACTTTAGCCTTAAGAATTCTTTCTACGAGTCTTGATATATTTCTCAAAACGAAACCTAATCTAACAATGACAAAAAACTCTGCATTCAGGATTGTTAATATCGTGACTTAGAGGATCTCAATAAAAGTGTGCTGTGATTTTGCATTCAGTACTTGTCTGTTGGAATTTATATCGTCCTGGCCAAAGATTCTGTTCGCCAATTTGCTCTCGCCGCGCTGATTTGCTTATATGTGTAAATATGTTTATTTAACACTCACTCACTGAAGAGTCCTCTGCTAAGAGAAGAAAGCGTTTCGAACCTTGGTCTTTAATGCATCATACAACTTTCTGTTGCCTAGCATCAAATCAGCCAGTTTATTCTGCTTATGATAACCTACGAAGTCAACGACTTTTTGACGTTAATACAGCACACGTTGGTATATTAGTGATGGCTATAGGGGTGATAACATTCTATATGATACAGTATCTTGGGACTATAATATAAATATATTGGATAAATGAGCATGAACAGAAACTCTGTTTTATACAAATAAATATATTAAATACACATGCTGTATTTAATTTATATTTATTTGTAGTAAAACGGAGTTTTCCTGTTCACCATCACTTTCCAATCTGTCTTGGCATGGTAACATTACACACATATATATATATATATATATATATATATATATAATATATATTTAATATATATATATATATAAATGGAACTAGTCCTACACTTGGGCTATTCAAAACCACTTATATTTTATTTTATATGTGTAATACTCATATATATATATGCTATATAAATTATATGTTCGGTTAGATTATGCGTGTAGTAATAGTGAGATACACCTAATATATATATGATATTTACCAAAGTTATCCTAAACACAATAACTTGGGATTTATCAAAATTTTGATTTTCAGTAAATGACGAAAATCCAAGATAGCAGTTTGATAGCCAAGCTCATAATCTGTCATTTGGTACATCACAACTGAAATTAGTTTAGAATCTGTTTTTTGACAGCGTTTCCAGCAAAACATCTTTTTTGAACAAACAAAAAAAACTCAGAACATGACGTTACTCTGACGTCATTTCTGTTTGACCTATCATAGCCTCATCTTTTTTCTTCGAATAACATGTTTCAAATTAATGTGCAATAAAGTAGGAAAAGTTAAGTGACAATATCGTTGTTCATTTATAAAATATTGCAAAATAGCGGGAGGGGGGCTATGAATAGCCGCCCCCCAGTAACTCGCGAGTTAACACAGAGCCGCCCGTTATAGTGTCACCTGTTCACCTCTTCACACGAGTCACCTGCATTACTCACTCACAGGACGATCAGCGAGACTCACAGGACGATAAGTGAGACTCACAGGATGATAAGTTTTAACGTTTTAAATAATTTAATGATAATAAAAAAAAAGAAAAAAAAGGAGACTCACATGACGATAAGGGAGACTCACATGATGACAACGGAGACTCACAGGACGATAAGCGAGACTCACAGGATGATAAGGGAGACTCACATGACGATAAGGGAGACTCACAGGACGATAAACGAGACTCACAGGATGATAAGGGAGACTCACATGACGATAAGGGAGACTTACATGACGATAAGGGAGAGTCACAGGGTGATAAGGCAGACTCACATGACGATAAGCGAGACTCACGAGGATGATAAAGGGAGACTTACAGGAATGATAACGGGAGGACTCACAGGACGATAAGGAGATAACTCCCAGGACGAATAAGGGGATCCAGCGGTGAATAAGGGAGAACTCACAGGACCGATAAGGGAAGACTCAACAGGACGATAAGCAGGAAGACTCACCGGATGAATAAGGGGAGATATCACAGGTGATAAAAGGGAGACTCACATGGACGATTAAGGGAGACTCAACAGGACGATAAGAATAGATCACAGATGAACTAGCGGAAGACTCACAATGACGATAAGAGGACTCACATGACGATAAGGCAGGATGACAGGACGATAGAGAGACTCACAGGATGATGGGAGACTCCAGGTAGATAAGAGACTCACATGACGATAGGGCGACTAATGACGTATAAGGAATTCACGGGTGATAGGGGACTCACAACATGATAAAGGGCATCTCAGCAGGACGATAAGGGAGAATCAAGGAACGATAAGGAGACTCACAAGGACGATAAGGGGCTCAACAGGGTGAAAGGGAGACTCACATACGATAAGGGAGATTCACATGACATAAGGGAATATCACAGGCACGATAAGGGAGAACTCCACAGGACGATAAGGGAGGGGTCACGAAGGACGTAAGCGGAACGACTCACAGAATGACTCCAAGGGAGATTTCTCACATGACGATAAGGGGAGGCACTACACAAGATGATACGGGACGACTGCACAGGAAATAACAGGGAGAATCACAGGATGATAAGGAAGACTCACAGGATGATAGCGGAGACTCCAAGATGGATAAGAGGGAGATTCGGCGGTGACATAATTAGGTGGTGAACGGGAGGATAAAGGGAGACTCTACAGGTATTGAAAAGGGGTCGACTGGGCGCACAGGAATAATAGAGGGGAGAACTCACATAGACGATAAGGGAGACTCCAGGACGATAAGCGAGACTCCACAGGATGATAAGGAGACTTCACACTGACCGATAAGGGAGACTCTTGGAGAACGATAACCGAAAGACTCACAGGATGATTAAGGGGGACTCACATGACGATAGGGTGACTCCTTCGGAACATGACGATAAGCGGAGACTCACAGGCGATATTTAAGGAGCACTACAACCGCGACGATAAGCGGAGACCTCAACAAGGATGATAGGGAAGGACTCACAGGGTGATAAGTGCGACAGGGACGATAAGGGAGACTCAAAGGATGATAAAGGGAGACTCCAGGATATAAGGGAGAACTCCACAGGGTGATAAGGGAGACTCAATGACGATAAGTGAGACAGGACGATAAGGGAGACTCACATCACATGACGATAAGGGAGACTCACAGGACGACAAGGGAGACTCACAGGGTGATAAGGGAGACACACATGACGATAAATGAGACAGGACGATAAGGGAGACATCACAGGATGATAAGGGAAGACCTGCACAAGGATGACAAGGATAGACTCACGATAAGGGAGACTCACAGGACGATAAGGGAGACTCACAGGATGATAAGGGAGACTCACATGACGATAAGGGAGACTCACAAGATGATAAGGGAGACTCACAGGGTGATAAGTGAGACAGGACGATAAGGGAGACTCACAGGGATGACTCACAGAGATTGATACAGGGAGACTCACAAGATAATAATGGAGACTCACATGACGATAAGGGAGACTCACAGGACGATAAGATGACTGATACAGGGAGACTCACAGGGTGATAAGGGAGACTCACATGACGATAAGTGAGACTCACAGGACGATAAGGAGAGACTCACAGGACGATAAGAGAGACTCACAGGATGATAAGGGAGACTCACAGGACGATAAGGGAGACTCACAGGGTGATAAGGGAGACTCACATGACGATAAGTGAGACAGGACGATAAGGGAGACTCACAGGACGATAAGGGAGACTTCACATGACGATAAGGGAGACTCACAGGATGATAAGGGAGACTCACAGGATGATAAACGAGACTCACATGATGATAAGGGAGACTCACATGACGATAAGGGAGACTCACAGGATGATAAGGGAGACTCACAGGATGATATGGGAGACTCACAGGACGATAAGGGAGACTCACAGGACGATAAGGGAGACTCACAGGACTGATGGTTGATGGTGAGACAGAGGTCGATGTCGCTGCTGGCCAGCTCCAGCTTCTCTGCCCCCATCATCAGGTAGCATCCAGCCCGGCCACTGAGAGCCGCCTCACTCCTGGGATTCAGACGGAGGACAGACGAGAATGCCGCCTCCGCCTCTGCAAACTTGTCTGCGAAAACAACACACGGTGTTTAGGAGGGATTGAAAGGCAATATGGCAAGTTTGACTACTTACATAACTTCGTTTATTCAATATTTTAGAATGTGTATACTTGTCTTCTTACTCCACTGCATGGCACGAGCTGTCTACGTACCCTCTTCGTCTTCATACAGCTTCTGCGCGCGTTGCAGGATGTCCTTGATTTCATCCTCCTCCTTCCTCTTCTCCACCTCCTCGTTATCCTCCTCCTTCCTCTTCTCCACTTCCTTGTTAACCTCCTTCTTCCTCTCCTCCACCTCCTTGTTATCCTCCTCCTTCCTCTTTTCCACCTCCTTGCTATCCTCCTCCTTCCTTTCCTCTACCTCCTTGTTATTCTTCTCCTTCCTGTTCTCCTGTTTATGAAAAACATAATCAGATGTAAATATCAGTGTGCGACTATTTTCTGCTGCTCTCTAACTCAGACAAAAAAGGTCGCCATCGTCTTCGCCAGTCTGATATGTTGCTAGAAAAACGTCCAGTTCTTATTGTAGTGTAAGTTAACAGACTTCAGGCCAGCCGTGGTGGATCCTCGTGTGGGAGGACAACCACCCGGAAGTTTTTCCCCTAATTGAGCTAGATTTTCGATTAAAAAAAGAGCGTGTTGCTTTTTTTACCAGTAACCTATTTATATTGTTTGGTAACATCTTGCCTGCGGTTAACATTTTATATATTTGGCTTCCCTTTTTCACTAGCCTGGCACCGCTTATGTCGAAAAATATTCTTCATAACGCAGTATTCTAACAATATTTAATCCTGTAAACATTTTGACAAACGTAGATTGACGACTTTGTACTGGTGACGACTTTGGTGACTGTACTGGTGACGACTCTGGTGACTGTACTGGTGACGACTTTGGTGACTGTACTGGTGACGACTTTGGTGACTTGTAACTGTGTTAACGACATTTGGGTGACCCTGTCAGCGGGGTCGAAGACTTTTTGGTGACTGTACTGGTGACGATTGGTGACGCTACTGTTGACGACTTTGTGACTGTACTGGTGACGACTCTGGTGACTGTACTGGTGACGACTTGGTGACGGTACTGGTGACGACTTTGGTGGGACTGTACTGAGTGACGACTTTTGGTGGACTGTACTGGTGACGAACTTTGGTGACTGTACTGGTGACGATTTGGTGACTGTACTGGTGACGACTTTGGGGGGACTGTTCACGGTGACGAACTTGGTGACTTGTGCTGGGTGACGACTTTTGGTGGAACGTACTTGGTGACCGACTTTTGACTGTACTGGTGACGACTTTGTACTGGAGCGTGTTGCTTTGTTGTGAGATATCCGATTTAAGCTCCTTGGTCATTACGTGACTTCTGAGTCATGTCAATGTCCCAGTAGTGGAATGGTAGACATTAAATTATAATCGAGCTAGAATCGTGAATGAAAACATAACTATGCAAAATTTGTGCCAAAGTTGAAATCAGCGTTACAATATGTGCTAGAAACTACCAGAGTCAAAATAGGTCATGTCGGGTCATCGGAGGTCAGCGAGCTCGGTTTACATGTGAATGTGCATGACTCTAATAGATCATACGCCTATATAAAATAAATTGCAAATATTAAATCAGCGTCACAAATTTCCCAGAAACTGACAAATCAAAAGTGATATCAGGTCATCGGTGATCGGAGGTCAGCGACCTTAGTTGACCTCGTAAATGGTGAACTGAGATCACAATATCAATGGAAACCATAAATGTCACCTCTTAACACCTGTACATATGCGACTGAGCAACAAATACTCGGAAACTGCACAAGTTATAGGCACCAATACTACGGGACGCCAGTTGCGCTTGACACGACCTTGAAAATAAGATAATAGGTATTCATAGTCTTTGGGATAAGTATTAATAAAATGTGCCAAATAATTTACGAGTAGAATACTGCAAGTTCAATTGCATATCGGTTGAACGCTACGCGAGATATTCCAGAAAAACCGAGGAGGGGTACCCTCCCCCTCCCCTTCTTCATTGGCGAGGGATAACCAAGCGCGGTAAAAGACAAACACAATTTGGTTCCAGTTGAGTAATTGTATAGGTGTACACGCTTACCTCCGGATTCATCTCTATTTAGAGCAGCGGCGCGATATCCGACGCGTTCAGTGCGGGAAGTCACGGTGCCACCACCGTATATGACCACCGTACCACCACAGTACCACCGCGGTACGGAAGGTGTACCCTCGAGTTCTGCAGTAGGTACACGCCTTAAACCGCTCTGCCGCCGTGGTACCTATACCAGGTCTGATCAGCACCACCGTGAGAGCCTACTGCAGTTACAAGCCCCGCATGTCACTCACTATCACCGCTCACACTGGCCGACGGATGCCGATTGCCGATACAATGCTTATCAGTGGTCTGACGAGCATCGGGCGGAACGAGGGTAACCCCCAGGCGCAGTATGCAAACATTGTGTAATGGGCGGGCGAGTGAGGGGGAGGAGAGACGAGAAACAGGACGAGACAGAGACAGAGACAGAGGACAGAGACAGAGACAAGACAGAGACAGAGACAGAGACAGAGACAGAGACAGAGACAGAGACAGAGACGGAGACGGAGACGGAGACGGAGACGGAGACGGAGACGGAGACGGAGACGGAGACGGAGACGGAGACAGGAATTGAGTTTGTTAATGCTTAAGTTCTCCGGTAATTTCAGTGAGCGTTTAACGAATATAACCATTGCTATATATTTTGGGAATATTGACTCTATAAGTGGCAGGCTCCTGGCTACCCCTAGTAGAGGCAGCGGGGTTGTTTTCAGCCCCCTTGAGATCTGAAGATCTACCCGTCCGATTTTTTTTTTTAATCAAACGATGTCCGATGGGACATCGGGGACATCACGGTATGGGACATATGGGACATCACGGTTTAAATTTTAACGTAAAAAAGATAGAGGGACAATAAGAAGCACCCCCAAATATATTTATCTAACACAGCTGCTATGTTTATAAACCGACTTCAACGCAACTAAAAGGGATTTATATATATCGAGTTGGTCACTGATATTTGATGATTACTTTGATTATTCAAAATTCATGGGCGTGTGCAGGTCACTAAATATGAGGGTAAGGTAAATGCGTAATCAAACCATTTTGTATTGTTGTTTTTGTGTGATAAATACAATGTTTCGTTATTTGGACATCAGAAAACAAGTTATAACACATGTTTTTGACATATGCAGTGCCAAGTTAGTGAAAAAGGAAGGCAAAATATGAAAAAAATTTACCGCAGGCAAGTTGCTACCAAGCAATATAATATCAATAACATACAGATCAAATATAACTCTGTTTTGCATGTTGTACATCATCATAGGCGTATCCAGAATCAAAATTTGGAGGCACAATAACTTTTGATAGGTATGTTTCCCGCTACTATAATACTAACTAGTCAACAATGACTATTTCACTTGCAACATCAATTCACATTGGTTCCCCTTTTTAACCTACCTGGACTCGTCTATTATCGTAAACTGTTTCATAGAGTACCTACCCTCTGGTATGCGTTTCATAAGAAAGCTGCAAAATGCTATGTCATTGTAGGCCCATGCATTGCAGTTAATACTTCCATTAATATAACCCCCTTTTTTCGATTCATGTGCACGCCTCTGCACAAAATACCTCATTCCCTCTCCTGGCCTCATTTGTGTATGTATCATTCTCAAATAACAGTATATTACGCCGTAATCGCTTGCATATCGTCATCACCATGCTAGTCACCCCCTTTGTCTGTGCCTGGACACGCTCCTGTATCTCTATATGTTGTTAATTATGCAAATAATGCAAGGATTTTTTTAGCATTTGCATGGCTATAAATGCCCTTTGCATATATGTATTGACTGACAGCAAAACGCATTATTTTTATTGGAAACCCCACCTTTTCTAGTCTGTGAAACCGTCTCTGCCGTGCACAAATATATAAAATATCACTTGCATCAACTAATTTGAACCTGTTGCAATCACCGTCAAGCTTATTAACTCCTTCCAGAGGTGCAAAAAGTGTCAAGATGGTCACGAACACGAACACAAAACGCAAAATGAGTCACAATAACTAGGAGAATTNTGGTGTTTCCAGGGCTTCAGACTTTGTGTGTAGTGACATCACAAGGTTATTTATGGCGATTAATCTTCGGAAAGCTGTCTTCTTTCCGTAGTATGATACCGCTACTTTATTTGAGCTGAAATTATTGGAAATATGTGCAACAGCAGCATTATTGTATAGATTTGGAGCGACTTTTTCTCCATGTTCTCCAATTTACAGAACATTGCATAATTTGTTTTTATAATTTCTGGCTTTTTAGTGACCTTGGTAACCGGCTCAAGAATTAAAAGCTTTGTGGCATTTTATTATTTTTCTTCGCTTTATTGCACGTGCTTTAGTGTTAAATATTACAAACAGTTTCGTGGTGCGCATAAATAATCAACCTAAAACCTACAACTTTCGCATTTTAATGCACTTTTGGTCAGTCATGGCGTCTCACATTCGGTGCATAATTTGGTCGTTAGGCGTGTAGTCGGCGCGCAGTCAGAGCTTAAGGTGGCCGTCCACTGCGCACACTCACCTAATCGCCTAATCGCCGAATTTCAGCACGCACCGACTACGTGCTGACTGCTCGCCGACTGCTCGCCGACTACGCACTGACTACGCGCCTAACGACCTAATTATGCACCGAATGTAAGACGCCATGACTGACCAAAAGTGCATTAAAATGCGAAAGTTGTAGGTTTTTAGTTAATTATTTATGCGTACCTCGAAACTGTTTGTAATATTTAACACTAAAGCACGTGCAATAAAGCGAAGACAAAATAATAAATGCCACAAAAAGGGCCCCCTTTAAAGTTCTTGAGCCGATACCAATGTCAACGTTAAACATGGCAGAAATATAAACAAATTATTCAAATGTTCTGTAAATTGGAGAATATGTGGAGAAAAAAAGGTCGTCTCCAAAATCTATTACAATGAATCTGCTGTTGCCCATATGTTCAATAATTTCAGCTCAAATAAAGTAGCGTTCTACTACGTAAGAAGAACAGATACCGAGATTATCCGCCATAAAATAACCTCGTGATTCACTGCACAGCAAAGTCTGAAGCCCTGGAAACACATGCTGTGGTAAGGTTGTGATATTATACCTCTTCACCGCGAGAGAATCTTACTTGTCGTACATTTGCAATTAATATCATTAGTTGCAGAGCCTTTTTTCACCCAACGCCTAAACACCGAAAACCTCAACACTTGTCACACACTTTCCAACTCTGCAACGCTACTCAGCGCCGTCTCAGCGCCGAAAACGCGCTTGAAAAAATCGCTGAACACGCCTATCGCGCCATTATCGTCGTTAGCATCAGCGCGTTTCCCATACCTCCATGTTATTCCGCGATTAGGCCGATTAGGCGAGTGTCGGTGTGACGGCGACTTTACTAAGATTAATGATCGTACCACTCAAGTCACGTTGCTATGCTGCTTGTCATAAGGTAACGTTTAGCACGTTGTTTCAACGTTTTGTTGAGCCGTTACAAGGTAACGTTGTGACAACGTTCCTGGGAGTCTACAAAATTACACTATCACAACGTTATGTAGTTGTGTTACAACCTTGTCACAACGTAGCGACAACGTCAAATTGTTAGCTGGGAGGTCACTTGACGTGACCTTGTGACCTAGCCTGTGGTAAAAAATGACAAGTTGTGGGTAACTTATGCCCAAATAGCTGTACAAAGTTTAGCGGCGCTGAACACCACTTTTTTCCTCTATTCCCGAAAAACCTCAAGGAGGGGGGGGGGGGTCAAAATGACCCATCGCCACCAGGGCGAGGGTTAAGGGGAAATGATGACATTTTCGCACAAAAATGAAGCTATGACTTGAAATCGATAGACGAGACAACAATATATTGTAAACTTATCACATTTTGCATACAAATATTCCTACCAAAATATATTTCAAGTAAAAGTTGATAAGCGTTTCACACTTTCAATGACCGGTACTTGCAAGTTGCTTGCAAGTACTTTTGGATCTCATCACACTGCGGGCTGTTCCCGTCTTGTTTTCTTAAGAAATGGAGTGTAAAATATATTTTGAATCCTGCTTGTTTCGATGATATGACCGTCGATCCTATAAATTTGACAGCCATTGAATAAACAAGGAAACCAACTTAGCAGTTTACTTTGGCCCCCTTTGGTGGCCTAGTTGTACTAGTTTTTAAATTGTTTCATAAATTTACAGCATTACAAGTTTGGCTCATCCTTGCACAGAACAATATGGTTATATTAACATGGTATAACATCAATTTTTGGAACACAAAAATAAATTGTCGATCAATAAATAAAAATGTCATGAAATATGAAGCTCAACTTGGCCACCCACAGCAGCCTACATATGAAGTGTCAGCGACTCTTTTTTATTGACCAATCAGGGACGTTGTCCCGCGTCTTGGCGCACTTGCTTCATTTCTGGCTTGTTTACATGACCTGTTACCTATGACTTGTATATATATATATATATATATATATATAGTATATATAATATAATATATATATTATATATATATATATATATATATATATATATATATATTATATATTAGTAAACTTCGACAATAAACCTCTTCTTTGTTAAGCATAGACTTAATGTTTACTTGCGTTTCAGCAATTTTGAGAGTTTGCTTTGAGTTTTTATAATCTTGTTCCACTGTTTTCCTTAAGTTTATCGTTCAGGTTACTAATTATCTCAGTAAAGTTCATTCATTAAGGTACACTCCTTTTATAGTTCGACGCGTTTCGAATGTATTCAAACACCCATTTTCAAGACAAAGACACTACCAGAGCACAAAGACAAAGCACCTTGTTATGCATAACAACCAGACCGTGACGAAGCGGCTCATGCGAACCAACGTTCTGTATCAATTTGACTGTCCCTCTGAAGATTGCAGGCTTCAGAAAAAAACAGCTTACGTTGGGTCACATGCACCACTCTCTCTCGACGGCTCACTATGCACAAACAGACAGGAAACACTGAAGTCACACATGCAGACAAACATGACACAACACTGCACACGACAACATCTAGTGGAGAACACAACCATTCATGCGCACTCTAACTCGTGACCCCAGACGCAATTGAAATCATTGAGGCAATAACACATCAGAGATCACGCTCCAAGCCATCAACGAACAGCAAACACACGCCTCGAAAAACTCGCACTCTGGGGCACAAAGCAACACACACCACACACACAACACATACAACACACACACACACGCAAGATGCAAACAACACACTGGATGGTGAACTCACTTGATAGTGACGAGTGATTGGTGTCTTGTATATTTTTACAAGTACACCAATTAGTTGTCATTGTCAATGCGTTCATGGTTTTGGACCAATAGATATGGTGTATGGTCCATGTGATAGTTTCAATAATGTGTTGTCCTGAAACTATATTCTTACTGTAAGTGTAATAGACAATTGTGGCTCGTGATGTCTTATGAAATGTAATGTTTTTTCAAATGTCGTATGTAGACAATTGTTAACTCGATGTGAACCATCTTTTGTTTCTGAAAATGGGTGTTTTGATACCATTCGACAACGCCGTCGAACTATAAAAGGGAGTGTACCTTAATGAATGAACTTTACTGAGATAATAGTTAACCTGAAGGGGGGGGGGGGGGGCGATAACTTAAAGGAAAACAGTGAACAAAGATTATAAAAACTCAAAGCAACTGCTCAAAATGTGAAAACGCAAGTAACACTGTTAAATGGTCTATGCTTAAAGGGATGTGTGCCTACTCTTTTGGAAATGTCAAATATATTTTTATTACGGTAAGAAAGCTACTGCTTTGATTATTGGTTACCATTTCACGTGTCTGGAGCCCCTTTAGTTGAATTTTACCTTATTTTCTGGTTTGGGCATTTGTTTTTTGTTTCAAAACTCAAAACGATCGTCACTATAAAACAGAGTTAGCGAAAATGTTATACCTTAATTTGGCGGCACTGGCCAGAGCTAACAATATATGCTAGCGTTGTAATTTAGATGGCACTATGCTTCTAGTGCAGAAAGCTCTCTGGCGACTATTGATAATTAATATTCTGCCAGAATGTGATTGGCGACTTTGGAATATCTCAGCAACTAAAGTGATTCTGGGGAAATGGAAGTAATGGCCTAAATTTCAGAAAAATATGTTCTACAGACTAGTGTCAACAAACTCCACATGACGCAATGTGAGTAGGCACACTCCTTTAAAAAGAATATTATATATATATATATATATATATATATATAATTATTATATTCGATTGAAATTCGACAGCATAGTGAGCGTTGATTATCTTTTTGTTAAGTTGTTCGAGGAGGCGAATGCACTTCTTGTTTTCTGGTTCGTGCCTTTGTAGAATATTTCCAAAGGATAACATCAGGGTTAAAGATCATGATTATATTCTTCGACGTTTCGATCTACTTAGATCATTTTCAAGCATTTTTTTAGTTTTACGTAACAATCATAGTTATTCCAATAGTGCAGTTTTACATTTTTTACATATTTAAACATGGTACTACAAAGACAATAATGGTCACAACGGTTTTCAAGTATCGTATCTTACAATCATTCGTCACAATTGTCAATCGTGTTACAATATTCGTGAACAAACTTCTTCTCCTCTCCTCCGAAAAAAAATCGCACATAACACCGACAACAACATCAACCCAAACCCTCATCAACCTGCTTCCAGAACTTTGTCATAGAGAGGCAGAGATGTGTACTTTTACGGTACTTACGATGGTATGCGAGGTACTTACGATGTACGGTACTTTTTACAAACGTACCGGTAGAACAGACAATCCAGATTATCCTCAACTATGTGTACAACCACGAGACACTCAGACCAAGCCCAAGCTGCCTAAAAAATGTATTGAACAGTTGCTGCGTGGCCTGTACTAACAAAGAAGCCCGTTCAGATGTCCAGAGGGAAAACTGGTACCATACAATGGAGCGGTGTTGTAATGGGCTCCCCTGGGTGGTACTTTTTGCCCCAAGCGGTATATGTGCTTCGTTGAAGGCAAGGTGCTTCCAGTGTGAGAGGTTAAGCCGCATATGTATTACCGATATGTCGATGAATAATTTTCGTAGATTTGTTGAACAACGACGAAAAACTAGACTGCTGCGAGTCTATAGTTGAATCCAGGAATGCTGTTTTGAAAACTTTACTTTGTAGACCTGAGTATGACGCAGAAGCTGCCGTTTGGATCTCATGATAGATGGCCAGCAGCGGTGAGTTTGTGACAGATGTATTCCGTAACGCAACTGACGTGGGTAGGTGCATGAATGGAGAGGGTGACTGTAACGGAATTCCTAACAAATCCGGGGTAATGCGAGCATACATCAAGGCCGGCTTTGAAAAACTGTTCAACGTGGGAGCTGTTTCTATCGTGAGCTAAGGCGTGTGCGGCAATTCCTTGTGGACAACGGGTAACAGCAATTCGGGATTTTGATGACAATGTCAAAAGCATACTTCACAACCATCGACAAACACTGGGCGGAAGAATAGAGTTGAGGAGATCAAGGTGTTTTTAATCGGAGCAACGATGTCATCAATCATGGAAAGGATGAGGCAGGCCATTCATAACATTGTCCGTAAGAATTGCAAAAGCACAAACAAGGAACACAAACTCCAAAGTTCAGGTGTAACTACACTAGCCCAAAAAAACATCTCACTCATCATGCAAAAACATCCCACTCGCAACAGATCAAACACTCAAAACAGACCAATGTGTAGTACCAGTTTCAATGTAGCCGGGACTGTGCCAACCCGCCAGGTAATACTACATTGGTCACAGACAACATCTCTCAGCAGACGCCTCACCATGGCAATTTACAGGACGGTGCACCCAAAAAACACTATTCAGAACAGCACGACGCTACACTCACCCGCGACAACCTCGAAGGCAACACAATCATTTTAGCACACTGCCAAGATCGAAAGCGACTCAGTACACTAGAAACAGTCTCATTCGCGAATGAGCCCATCATCAACCATTCAAACAAACAGTACACATCTCTGCCTTCTCTATGACAAAGTTCTGGAAGCAGGTTGATGAGGGTTTGGGTGTGTATGTTTGTTGTGGTGTTTTATTTGTGGCGATTTTTTTTTCGGAGGAGAGGAGAAGAAGTTTGTCACGAAAATATGTAACACGATTGACATTGGTGACGAATGGATTTGTAAAGATTACGAATACTGAAACCGTTGTGACCATTATTGTTTTTGTTTTAGTACCATGTTTAAAATATGTAAAAAAATGTAAAAACTGCCTTTTATTGAAATAACTATGATTGTTACTGTAAAACTAAAAATGCTTGAAAATGATCTAAGTAGATCGAAACGTCGAAGAATATAATCATGATCTTTAACCCTGATGTTATCCTTTTGAATATTCTACAAAGGCACGAAACCAGATAAACAATGAAAGTGCATTCGCCTCCTCGAACAACTTAACAAAAAAGATTATCACGCTCACTATGCTGGTCGAATTCAATCGAACATGTAAAAAGGAAAACCTGCTCCGAAATATTCGAATATATATATATATATTATATATATATATATAAATATATATATATATATATTATATATTATATATATATATATATATATATACTATATAGTATAGGACGTAGGGACAGTGAGGTTTTTTTAAGTGAACCTTTATGAGCGCTCACATATGGTACTTTTTTTCCAAACTTACAAATTTTGAATTTGTGAATAATTGTATTGAATTCCTAAATTTAAATCAAATAATGTTATACCGTAACGGAAGCCTAATAAATTGTGCTAAAAATACAAGGTGATTATTTCCCTTTAAAGGGAATATCTTAACTTTCTAAAAATTTGTCAAATATACGCCCGTTGTATTAAAAGACATGAAGTATGTGCTGCTGAAAACAATGGAGATAATTGTTTTTCGAAAAGTCATTTAACTTCTTTAATATGAAACATTTACGTCACCATACAGAGCTATAGAGAATAGGCACAAACTTTTTAAAAGAATTCTGGCGACTTGAATGCAAACAAGTCTTTTGATATCGTACACACACGTAGCAGGTAATCCAGCCAAAGTTTGAGAAATACAAGTAGTTGCTCTCCCAGGACCTTGAAGTGGCTGTCAGCCAATCAGCGGCGGGACTTGCATAGACCACCTTTTGCAAATGCAAAATTAAATTGCTTAAAAACGATTAAGTTTTTTGGGAAAATGACCTTAGTAATACATATTTTGTAATAAAGGCTATCTCAGTTCAAACCCTATACCAATGTGAAACATTCCCTTTAATATCTTGGTGGACACGCCACCATTGCATTTGCTGTAATGATAACATAGCTATACTATATGCAAGATAGAACCCTATAAACCCATTGTGCCGTATTTGCACACCCTCATTCTCAGAACCAATAGCAGCGCAGATTCAGAGCTCAGTAGCCTAGTTTTTTATCGCAATTTAACCATGAAAGGCGTTTTAACATTGCGTGATGCCGTTTTTCACTACCAGACTGAAGCTAACTCCAGTTGCTTGCTTTTGATAAGAACCNAGAGATCCCCAAAGTTCAGCTGTGTTGAATTTGCTCCAGACCCATATCTCGTGCCGTGCCGGTTGAAAACTTTCAAACTTTTGAATTTGACCTAAACCACGTAAAATTGGTATAAAACGACGCGTCCTGAGAAGACAAACACGATGACATCAAAATATGTGTTGTATCTTTATTTGCTAAACAGTTATTTGCGAAAAACTATTTAAACCGACCGTAAGCGACATGCGCCAGAACTGACTACAAGGGCGACGTCATAAATATTTGTGAACACGTTACGGAGATAGGGATGACACACCCTGCCCGATTCCCCTTATGAGAGTTAAGAAACCTAGTTGTTCTGTAAAAACTTTTTTATATCAGAGTTGAAAAACTACAGTTGGTGTTTTCAATCACCAACATTACAAAATAATGCTTTGATAAGTATTTTCTGAATTGCTTACTCCGGATGCCACAGCTCATTAAAAGCCGTGAAAAAATGAAAAAATATGGAATACCCACACGCAGAGTAATCTTTTCTCTCTGTGAAACAGCAACTCGTATTGGAATTATGTCCACTCAGATCTCGTCCTATAAAATGTACATATTTTATCATTTTGTTCCCGAATGTCTCTGATGGGATGACCTTTGTCATTTTTGTGTCATGTATGTTCCTGCCTATGTATCAAAATGTAATTGGTTGTTTGTACCGACAATTGTGTCAATGTTTGTATCACCAAGACTGAAAAGGGAGGCAGAAGTGCTTCCGAAAGGTTTAAAAATCTAGATTAGCGGGCGAATTTACTTTATTATTGTAAATACCGAAATGAATAAATAACTAAATAAATAAGCATAGTTATGGAATAAACATAATATAGATGAAACAAAATCACACAAAACCATGGAGATTCGGGAATCTCACGTATTTCCTTTCCCGTGTTTCACAGGTAAAGGCACTGGACATCTGGCTGTTCATGTGCATCTTCTTCGTGTTCTCGGCCATTGTTTAGCTGCATCGCTGACCTGCGCTTACTGTCGATGGTGGAGAAGGAGTCGCAGATTGCCGGCGAGGAAGGTACCGACGCCGACATGCCACCGATCGTGGACGAACGGCTCCGTGCCAGCCAGGGCAGCGTGCACCACTCGACTGTCCGACTAGGCGACACCAGCAGCTCGTACAATGTCAAGTTCTATGGTGGCAACACGCCGTTCCAGGTCAGACTCCAGTAACACGCACTGGGTCGCTTGTAAAGCTGGGCATATCTCGTCGTTAATATGTGCAGGATCACAATTATAGTCTTACATTTAGAGCAGACAAGTACCTAGATCAGGAATCCAGCGGACACTAGGATATCTGTGTACTGTGTCCCAGGATCTACATGGGGCACCAGATCCAGGTACGCAATAAAGCCGGGGATCCACAAAGACCCCTGATATTCTGTTATGCCGTGGGATCCAACAATAGGATTCCAAATGAACATTTTGAATCAATCCAGGCACGCTGGTATGTGTCATACTTATTGCTAACTTTGTCATATAAGGAAATGAATTACAATATATATATATATATATATATATATAAGATAGATAGTATAATATTATATAGGATATATATATAATATAGTTCGTTTAGCATGGCGATTAATGTTCTGCGTTTCAACATTTTTGAAGAGTTTGACTATTGAGTTTTGATAAATTGCTTGTTCATGTTTTCCTTAATTTATCGTTTCGGGGATGGTTAACTATTATCTCAGTAAAGTTTATTCATTAACCTATTCCCTGCGGGCGCCAGAATTACGTTACCTGCGGGCAGATTCGGCCCCCCCCCCCCAGAGTCTCGGGAGAACCGCTTGTGCCGATTTCGATGGGTGCAAACACCATTTGATTCACAGTCGGACGAAATCTTTGCTTTTTGCGAAATTGGCATCTTTAGTGTTAAAATATAGGGGCAGGGGGCCAAAAAATACGAAAATTGTGCGTGTTTTTTGAAAGGTAGATTGTGGCCCAGGTGATTCGACGCAGTTTCCATGCAGAAAAGCGTTTTTGAGCTTCCAATTACAGCTCTTTGTTCATGAATGTGAAAAAGGACAAGTACAAAAACGAAAAATCATAGGCGCACTCAGGATAAAAAATGAGGAGAATTTTTGATGAAAGATTGTACTTTTCCTTAGTGTTTTGGGACGTGGGGAAGTCACATTGTGGGGGTTAGTTTTGCTGTTATTTTGTTAAATGCAGACAATTTGTGCTAGGCGGATTCAGGTAACAAACGTGGGGGGCACCATGTGCGGAACGCCTTTTATCATCTTGCTTATTTGAAGTTGGGCTAAATTGACGGAGAATATCGACTCCCATTTTATGTACCTGAGTGCGCCTCTGCCCCAAAATATTGGAATAGGATCTAATTATGTATAGTACAAAGCATCGACTTAGTTTACTGACGCTTTTATTCCAGCCAGAACCTACGAAGGAGTATGCGTCGACACACCGATTTCGAAATCGACCTCCCAAAACATGACCCTGGAGCCGCTCTGGGCGAGTTAAAAAAGAAAGCACAACAACAGAACACGCGGGATCATTCGATATTTTAGAGAAAGAGTCGAAAGGTTCAAGCGATAGACTAACGGTTTACAGAAGCGGCGGGCGAAAAACTACCGGGGGGCTAGAATCTGCCCCCCCCGCAGGAATAGGGTTAAGGGTACACTCTTTTATAGATTTCGACGCGTTTCGATGTTTCAGACACCCATATTTCAATCCACATGATTCACTCAAAGTAACAATTGTCTACATACGACATTTGAAAAACATAGCATTCATAGAGACATTCAGCGAGCACAATTGTTCCGATTACAGCTTAGAATATAGCTTCAGGAAAGACGCATGAAACTGACATGGACGATCACCAATAGCTAATGTGTCCAAACCGTGAAACGCAATTGACAATGAACGTCTAATTGTGTCTTGTAAAATATACAAGACACAAACACTAGTAACTATAAAGTGAGGCACCATCAGTGTTGTTGTTTGCATCTGTGCGTGTTTGTGTGTGGTTGTAAGGTGTGTGGGTGTGTGTTGCTTTGTGCCCAGAGTGCCAGTGTTTCGAGGCGTTGTTTTTCTGTTCGTTGATGCTTGGAGTGTGATCTCTGATGTGTATTGCTGCATAGATGATTTCAATGCGGTCTGGGGTCATCGGTTAGAAGGGTGAGTGGTTGTGTTCTACCACTAGATGATTGTCGTGTGAGTGCTGTGTCTGTTTGTCTTGCATGTGGTGACTTCAGTGTATCCTGTCTGTTTGTGCACGTAGTGAGCCAGTCGAGAGAGAGTAGTGATGTGTACCCAACGTAAGCTTGTTTGTTTCCTGAAGCACATGCGATCTTCAGGAAGACAGATCAAATTTTGATACAGACGTTGGTTCGCATGAGCCGCTTCGTCACAATCTGGTGTTGCGACGTAACAAGGTCTTTGCTTTGAGTGCTCTTGTAGTTAGATAATGGAGCTTCAGTTTTGTGTGTGTAGGTCTTATGCAAGTGAGACATTTTTATTAAATGTGTGCTTAAGATTCCTTTCGGTCTCCTGATACTCAGTGTTCATCGAAGTTGCAGTAGTGCAAGATGGTGGGCATTGTGTTTTGTAAAACCAGGTGTTTTGTGACGCTATGGGATTGGTGGTCAAATAAAAGTGTGACGTATTGAGCTCTGTATCTTATGTCTCTGGTTTTCGGTGCCATTGTCAGAGAAGCTGTTTAATTCGTAAGAGAATTCTTCGTGCGATGCCTTGGTTTGGTAGGAACTTGTGCGAAATGGCCTTCTGATAAAAGATGCGGAGAGAAACTACACTTATGCGTTATACGACTGGTGGGGCATTCACTGTCAGCATGATCAGAATTTTGCCCATGTTTGCTGGTAGGTTTGCGGTATACGCTAGTGTGAAACTGTGTCTCTCCTCGTTCTACAAGCACATCTAGAAATGGTAAGACGTTATCATCGCTCAACTCATGTGTGAATTTCAATACAGATTTCGATTCAAATTCCTCTACAAGTTTCAACAAGTGTTCGCTAAAGTGAAGCTAAAGTGAAGCGTGATATGAAGAGTGCTAATGCGCTGAATGGCGGTGTCTATTTTCAAACTATCGTTGGTGAATTTACCCCAGGATATACTTATGGTACCGTAAAAACGCACAAAAATGGAAACCCTTTGAGACCCATCATATCTCAGGTGAGCACTGCAACTTACAAGTTAGCCAAGAGGCTCAATCAGATTTTGAAGCCTTACGTACCGGGGAAATACTGCATTAATTCAGTAGATGAATTCTTATATATTTTACGAGCAAAAAGACCAAGTGGTATCCTAGCATCCATTGACGTTGAATCATTGTTTACGAATGTCCCAATCAACGAGACTATCGACATCATATTAGATGAGGTGTATGCAAAGCGTATTAATAACCTTCCTAGTCTTAACCTGCCTAGACATATCTTGGAATATCTGCTCAAAGCATGTACGAAAGATGCGCCTTTCAGGGGACCAGATGGACAACTGTATGTGCAAAAGGAAGGCGTGGCTATGGGGTCTCCGCTGGGGCCTCTCTTTGCCAACTTTTACATGGCACACGTCGAGAGCTCTCGTCTTAATAACCCTGCTTGTCCGCTTCCTAGCACATATGTCAGATATGTAGATGATTGTTTCGTGGATGTCAAGGATACCGAACACTTGTTGAAACTTGTAGAGGAATTTGAATCGAAATCTGTATTGAAGTTCACACATGAGTTGAACGATGATAACGTCTTACCATTCCTAGATGTGCTTGTAAAACGAGGAGAGACACAGTTTCACACTAGCGTATACCACAAACCTACCAGCACTGGGAAAACATTGAATGCTGACAGTGAATGCCCCACCAGGTATAAGACAAGTGTAGTTCGCGTATTTATCAGAAGGGCCATTCGCACAAGTTCCACAAACAAGGCGATGCACGAAGAATTCTTACGAATTAAAGCATCAGCTTCGTCGTAAACAATGGCGTTAACCGAACAGAAACATAGTACAGAGATCAAAAACGTCACCTTGACCACCAACATAGCGAACACAAAACACACCAGGTTTAGCAAAACACAACCGCACCATCTGTACTACCGGGCAATTTCATGAACACTGTGAGTATGAGGGAGACGAAATATATTAAGCACATCATTAGAAATGTCACTTGCAAGACGACACACACAAACTGAAGCTTCCATATTTACTACCAGAGCACAAAGACAAAGCACCTTGTTATGCGTAACAACCAGACTTGTGACGAAGCGGCTCATGCGAACCAACGTTCTGTATCAATTTGACTGTCCCTTCTGAAGATTGCAGGCTTCAGAAAAACAGCTACGTTGGGTACACATGCACTACTCTCTCTCGACGGCTCACTGTGCACAAACAGACAGGAACACTGAAGTCATACATGCAAGACAAACATGACACAGCACTCACACGACATCATCTAGTGGAGAACACAACCATCATCCACTCTAACCGTGACCCCAGACGCATTGAAATCATTGAGGCATACACATTAGAGATCAACGCTCGCAAGCATCAACGAAACAGAAAAACACACGCCTCGAAAACTGCACTCTGGGGCACAAAGCAACACACACCACACACACAACACACACAACACACACATCACACGCAAGATGCAAACAACATCACTGATGGTGAACTCACTGCTAGTGACGAGTGATTGTGTCTTGTATATTTTACAAGACACAATAAGTTGTCATTGTCAATGCGTTCATGGTTTGGACCATAGTATATGGTATATGGTCCATGTGATAGTTTCATATGTGTTGTGCTGAAGCTATATTCTTACTGTAAGTGTAATAGACAATTGTGCTCGTGATTGTCTTATGGATGTATGTTTTTCAAATGTCGTTACGAGCGAGCGCGAAGCGCGGAGCGAGTCCTCATTGAATACCGGATTTTTCTCACATATAAGCGGCCGACCCGACCCGGCCCGGCCCGGCCAGACCGCGACGCTGGTCAGAAGCTTATATCTTTTGAATCCCGCATCCGATTGACAAGCGGTTTTCGCCATCTGATAGCCCCATTCAATGACATTATGATTATTTACATGTTTTTTATCATGTGATGGGTCAGCATGGCGCGTGACACGTGCCNGACAGAGACAGAGACAGAGACAGAGACAGAGACAGAGACAGAGACAGAGACAGAGACAGAGACAGAGACAGAGAGCGCCATTATCAAGTGTTGCGCGTGATATATCATTACGAGTAAAGGCAAGTGACATAACTTTTTGTTTGACAATTACAAACCTAAATGATTAAAATTGGTGCAGAGTCAGACACAACTACAGTGCGGCGCGCCCGCTGCGTCGTCTGCTGTCGCGACGAGCCGCGTGTTGTGCAATCAGTTTGTTTATGATAGTTGGTTTCTTTAAAAGTAACTTTAAAAGTTCCTGGGTTCGTCTGTCGGCTCGCTCCCCTCGCATTCCGCAGTCCCCGGGTCAGGCAATCCAGTGACTCTCAAACTGAACTGTCCTTCCTCGGTCGGGACGGATAGCGCCACCACCACAGTGGGTAGATACTTTCAAGAGAGACTGTACTTGACACTAACCTTGTCAATCACCAGCGGGAAGTATGTGATCCTGGGTATCAGCAGATAGAACGGATCTGGGGCGGACACTGTGTGCACTTCGCGTTCAGCAAGTCTGAAGCAGACGGGCACCCGTCCGTCCCAGACGTCACGAAGTACCTGCCGGTCCTCCAGCATCCTCCCAGAGATCGCGTACGACCTGCCACGTGAAGGACAACAATATACATTAATTAAAGAGACACTGCCTCTTTCGGATGATATCGCAAAAACGGCTTAACCCTCGCCCGGGTAGGGGAAAGGGGTGGTTGCCACCCTCTCTCGGTTTTTCCCAAACAACTCGCGTAGATATCAACCGATCACGATAAACTTTCAGTACCCTACTTCTGAACAATTTGACACATACTCTGCAAATTTCGAACTTGGAACTTCCATGACCTCTGGATATGATCTCAAGGTCATGTCAAGCGCAACTGGCGTTCCGTAGTATCGATCATTGTTACATGTGCAGTTGCAGAGTGTTTTCAGGTGACCATTGTGCCTTCCGCTGAGATTGTGACCTCAAATGACCTTTTCTGAGGTCAATCAACCGAGGTCACTGACCTCCGATGACTTTTGGTGGCTTCTGGCCGTTTCTAAGACAGTTTGTGATGCTGATTTCAAATCTGGGATTAATTTTCATAATTATAGGTTCCACTGGGGTCACGCACTTCCACAGGTCAACCGAGGTCACTGACCTCAGATGACCTGTCATGACCTTTTTCGAATTTGATCGTTTTTGGTCATTTTGTGACGCTGATTGCAAATTTGGCATGTATTATGCATACTTAGATGCTCCACCATTTTGGCTCGATCAGTATTCAATTGTCAGACATAAACGATTTGTGACATTTGGGTCATTGACCTGACCTCAGAGGTCACTTATTGATTGATTGATTGATTATTGGGGTTTTAGGGCGCATCGACATCAAAGGTCACTTTGCACCCAATCAGCTTCTCGTTAACAATGGCTACCGAAACACAGACATAGATACAGAGATCAAACGTCAACTTGACCACCAACATAGCGACACAAACACACCTGGTTTGCAAAACACAACGCACCATCTGTACTACCGCAACTTCATGAACAACACTGAGTACGAGGGAGATGAAAGAGTTCTTAAGCACATCATTAAGAAAAATGTCACTTGCAAAGACGACACACACAAACCGAAGCTCCATATTTACTACCAGAGCACAAAGACAAAGCACCTTGTTATGCGTAACAACCAGACCGGACGAAGCGGCTCATGCGAACCAACGTTCTGTATAATTGACTGTCCCTCTGAAAAATTGCAGGCTTCAGAAAAACAGACTACATTGGGGTACACATTGCACCACTCTCTCTCTCTCGACGGCTCACTATGCACAAACAGACAGGAACACTGAAGTCACACATGCAAGACAAACATGACACAACACTCGCACGACAACATCTAGTGGAGAACACAACCATCATCCACTGTAACCATGACCCCAGACGCATTGAAATCATTGAGGCAATACACATCAGAGATCACGCTCCAAGCATCAACGAACAGAAAGACACACGCCTCGAAAAACTGGCACTCTGGGGCACAAAGCAACACACCACACACTGACACACACACACAACACACGCAAGATGCAAACAACAACACTGATGGTGAACTCACTGATAGTGACGAGTGATTGTGTCTTTGTATATTTTACAAGACACAAATTAGTGTGTCATTGTCAATGCGTTCATGGTTTGGACCATAGTATATGGTGAATGGTCCATGTGATAGTTTCATATGTGTTGTCCTGAAGCTATATTCTTATTGTAAGTGTAATAGACAATTGTGCTCGTGAATGTCTTATAAATGTATGTTTCCTTTCGAGTAAATCATGTTTTGGTTCTTGAAAATGGGTGTTTGAATACATTCTAAACGCGTCGACCTATAAAAGGAGTGTACCTTAATGAATGAACTTTACTGAGATAATAGTTAACCTGAACGATAACTTAAGGAAAAACAGTTGAACAAGATTATCAAAACTCAAAGCAAACTCTCAAATGTTTGAAAACGCATTAACAATTAAATGCGTCTATGCTAAAAAAAATGAATATTATATAATATATAATATAATATATATATTATATATATATATATATATACATATATATATATATATATATATATTATATATAGATATAATATATATATAGTTAAACTTCGGCCAATAAATGCGTCTTTTCAGCATTGACCATTAAATTTACTGCGTTTTCACATTTGAGAGTTTGCTTTGAGTTTTGATAATCTTGTTCACTGTTTTCCTTAAGTTATCGTTCAGGTTAACTATTATCTTAGTAAAATTCATTCATTAAGGTACACTCCTTTTATAGTTCGACGCGTTTCGAATGTATTAAAACATCCATTTTCAAGAAATAAAAGATGATTCACTCGAAAAAAACAATTGTCTACATACGACATTTGAAAAACATACATTCATAAGACATTCACGAGCACAATTGTCTATTACACTTACAGTTAGAATATAGCTTCAGGACAACACATATGAAACTATCACATGGACCATACACCATATACTATGGTCCAAACCATGAACGCATTGACAATGACAACTAATTGTGTCTTGTAAAATAGTACAATACACAATCACTCGTCACTATCAGTGAGTCACCATCAGTGTTGTTGTTTGATCCTTGCGTGTGTTGTGTTGTGTTGGTGTGTTGTGTTGTGTGGTGTGTGTGCTTTGTGCCCCAGAGTGCCGTTTTTCGAGGCGTGTGTTTTTCTGTTCGTGATGCTTGGAACGTGATCTCTGATTGGTATTGCCTCAATGATTTCAATGCGATCTGGGTCACGGTTAGAGTGGATGATGGTTGTGTTCTCCACTAGATGTTGTCGTGTGAGTGTTGTGTCATGATTGTCTTGCATGTGTGACTTCAGTGTTCCTGTCTGTTTGTGCATAGTGAGCCGTCGAGAGTGAGTGGTGCATGTGTACCCAACGTAGCTGTTTTTCTGAAGCCTGCAATCTTCAGAGGGACAGTTCAAATGCATTACAGAAAACGTTGGTTCGCATGAGCCGCATGAGCCGAAAGCGGCCACGCGAACCAACGTTCTGTATTAATTTGAAAATGTCCCTCTGAAGATTGCAGGCTTCAGAAAAACAGCTACGTTGGGTACACATGCAAACCACTCTCTCTCACGGCTCACTATGCACAAACAGGACAGCGAACCACTGAAGTCACACATGCCAAACAAACATGACACAAACACTCACACACAACATCTAGTGGATAACACAACCATTCATCCACTCTAAACCGTGACCCAGACGCATTGAAATCATTGAGGCCAATACACATCATATCACGTTCCAAGCATCAACGAACAGAAAAAACACACGCTGCGAAAAACTGGCACTCTGGGCACAAAGCAAACACACCACAGCACACAACAACACACAACACACACAACACACGCCAAGATGCAAACAAAACCACTGATGGTGAAAACTCACTGATAGGACGAGTTGATGTTTTTTCTGTCTTGTATATTTTAAAGACACAATTAGTGTTCATTGTCAATGCGTTTATGCGTGTGGACCATTAGTATAGGGTGTATGGTCCATGTGATAGTTTCATATGTGTTGTCCTGAAGCTATATTCTAACGTAAGTGGTAAAGACAATTGTGCTCGTGAATGTCTTATGAATGTATGTTTTTCAAATGTCGTATGTAGACAATTGCTACTTCCGAGTTCCGAGTGAATCATCTTTTGTTTCTTGAAAATGGGTGTTTGAATACATGCGAAACGCGTCGAACTATAAAACGAGTGTACCTTAATGAATGAACTTTACTGAGATAATAGTTAATCTGAACGATAACTTAAGGAAAACAGTGAACAAGATTATCAAAACTCATAGCAAACTCTCAAAATGTGAAAACGCAGTAACTGTGGTAATTGTTTTGTTGGTTGTCGCTATGGGTATTGCTCTGGTGGCTATCTTGTACATGTTTTTTTGTACGTTACAGGTACTATGCTTACTTTTGTCTAATAAAGCCTGAATATCAAGAGCATGTGCATGATCTGAATAATTTGATTCGCCTACACTAAAGCCAGGCTTTATCACCCAATTTATTAGACAAAAGAATTATCTCCGGAAGCAGCATGGACAAGTTTCTTCGTCCTGATCGGTTTGACTACAACCCCAGCTCAAGTAGTGCCACCAAAGAATGGAATCATTGGTTTCGCACCTTCAGCAACTTTCTGGGATGCAGTTGAACAGCACAATCCAAACAAGCTTGACATGCTGATAAACTATGTGGCTCCCTGTGTATACGAGTACATAGTCGATGCTACCAGCTATGAATCTGCTGTAGAAATACTCGAGAAGCTGTATGTGAAACCCACAAATGAAGTGTATGCGCGGCACATGCTGGCCAGTCGCAGACAGCAGCCTGGTGAAACACTGGATGAATTCCTGCAAGCCCTGAAACAGCTGAGTAAGGACTGCAGCGTTACCGACCTGTGACTGCGGGACCAGTATCGTGAGAATCCGTCCGGGGATGCCTTCATAAGCGGCTTAAGCTCGTCAATCATTCGCCAGAGACTCCTTGAGAACAAGTCGCTTGATCTTCAGACCGCTTTTGATCAGGCTCGGGCCCTGGACCAGGCCCAGAAGAGTTCTGACTCTTACATGAATCCGCCACTCCGCTGAAATGCTGCCTACACCAGCGGAAACTCCTGGATGGCAGCAGCGTACGAGAGACAGTGGTGTGTGACAAACCTCAAACTGGCAGGAGCCAGGTGACAGTTTTATTCTGCCTAGCCCTCAGTATCTGTCACGTTGGGAACATGCCTATTTATGTGGTAACAAGCGTCACTTCGCGTCGTTTCTGTTCCTGCCCGTTCAGCTGCCATGTTGCTAAGTGTGGAAAAAGAGGACATTTTGCCAAATTGTCGTCCCTGTTTGAGCAGACATCTGCAGTTTGCTTAGTGGGTCCTGTACTCTCTGTACATCTGCTGCCTCAGCTGAACCTCTGTCCGATGCAACCGTTGATGTCTGTATCGATGGCTATAAAGCCTGTGCGCTGCTAGACACTGGCAGTTCTGAGAGTTTCATCTGTCAGTCACTTGTTCGCAAACACAACATGGATGTCCTTCCACAGTCAAACACAGTGTCTATGGCCTCCACTGCCCTGTCTACCAAACGTGTGGCTACTGTGTGGTTGATCTAACCCTCCATGGCTACACGTATCCTGCTGTCAGGGTGTCAGTCCTGCCAACCCTGTGTTTTGACCTCATCTTGGGACAGGATTTCATGCGGCAACACAGCAGCCTGACTGTCCAGTTGGGGGGACAGAAGCCTCCACTCAGTGTGTGCAGCCTGGCGACTCTCTCTGTTCCTCCACCGTCGCTTTTCGCCAACCTCTCTCCTGATTGAAGGCCGGTCGCTGTCAAATCCCGGCAGTACAGTGCCCCTGACAGACAATTAATCGAGGAAGAAACCAGGAGACTGCTCGCTGAGGGGATCATCGAACCCAGTACCTCCCCCTGGCGGGCTCAGGTGGTGGTAACTACTAACGAAAGGCATAAGAAGCGGATGGTGGTAGACTACTCCCAAACAGTCAACCGCTTCACCGAGCTTGACGCTTACCCACTGCCTAAGATCAGTGAGCTGGTCAACCAGGTAGCTCAGTGCAAACTGTTCAGTACAGTGGACCTCAGGTCCGCCTATCATCAGGTCCGGATCCGCCCCGAGGACAGACCGTTCACGGCCTTCAGGCCTGCAACTAGTTTCGCAGGATCCCATTCGGTGTCACCAATGGGTAGCCTGTTTTCCAACGGCATCATGGATCGGTTCATCAGGGACATACAGCCTCTCTGAACACTTTCGCGTACCTGATGATATCACGCATATGTGGTACCACAAAGGAGGGCACGACTCGAACGCTCAGTAAGGTTCACGTGAGCTGCCAAAAAGTGTGGTTTAAAACTCAACGCTTGACAAGTGTCTGTTCTCTGCTGATTCAGTGAACCTGCTCGGGTACTCCGTTTCGCATGGCGAAATCAAGCCGGATCCAGAGCGTCTCCGACCGCTCCGAGAGCTTCATCTCCCCGAAAACATGGGCTCGCTGCGACGTGCTCTGGGCATGTTCTCCTACTACGCCCAGTGGGTCCCAAACTTCACTCGGACAAGGTGGCCCCATTTCTTCTCTGAGCCTGCCCACCTTCCCTCTAGATGAAGGTGCCAAAGCGTGCGTCGGTCTCCTGAAGAAGGAGATCGAGAAAGCTGTAGTGCATTCCATAGAATGGAAGACGTTCCGTTCATGGTCGAGACTGACCGCCTCCGATGCTGCGATCGCTGCTACGCTGAACCAGGCTGGCAGACCCGTAGCTTTCTTCTCGAGAACTCTGAATGCCAGCGAGCAAAAGCACTCGGCTGTAGAGAAGGAAGCGTATGCAATCGTTGAGGCCTTGCGAAAGTGGCGGCACTATCTCACTGGACGCCACTTTACTCTAATCACGGATCAGAAATCTGCGTCATTCATGTTCAACGCCAAGCACACGGGCAAAATCAAGAACGACAAAATCCAACGTTGGAGAATGGAGCTCGCGTGCTACAGCTTCGATATCAGGTATCGTCCCGGACAGAAAACGGCCCTGCGAGCCCCTCGAGAGCGGTACTGTGGCGACGGTGTCCGATACCTTAGCTGGCTTCACAACTCTCTCTGCATACCAGGCGTAATCCAGGATGGTACAGTTTTGTCCCGTTTCTCGCGAACCTCCTTTTCTCCGTGGAGATGTGAAGAAGGTTACTTTCCTCGTGTCCGAGACTTGTGCCGAGTGCAAACCGAGGTTTCATCGCCCCATCTCAGGCTCACATGATCAAGGCCACTCAGCCATTTGAGCGGCCTTAGCATCGACTTCAAAGGTCCGATGCCAACATGTTCCCGCAACCGCTACCTGTTCACTGTTATAGACGAGTTTTCACGCTTCCCATTCGCGTTCCCATGTGTTCCCCTGTGGCTCACGACCACTACTGTCATTGCGTGTCTGAATCAGTTGTTCGCGATTTTTGGTATGCCCGCCTACATACATTCGGACAGGGGAGCGTCCCTCATATCGTCTGAATTACGCCAGTTCCTAAACAGTCGGGGCATCGCTACCAGCCGTACAACACCGTACAATCCCCGTGGCAACGGTCAGTGCGAAAGATACAACGGCGTTATCTGGAAGGTAGTTATGCTTGCCCTCAGATCCCACAGTCTCCCAGTTCAACGATGGGAGATGGTCTTACAAGACGCCCTGCCCTCTATTAGATCGTTGGCTCTGCACGGCAACCAATGTCACTCTTCATGAGCGTCTATTGTCCTACAGTCGTCGCTCTGCGAGCGGCTGCTCTGTCCCCACATGGCTGACCTCTGAAGGACCCGTTCTCCTGAGACGGNGAACACGCCCCCCTAAAAACTGTCCTGGACCCCCTCCTAATAATTCAATTTTGAAAAAAGTACACCATTCGATGCGCAATGAAATGTTGGGAAAAGCCATCAAGTTTGAAGATTCTGAGTTGAGTTATGAATGACCCGTACGCAAAAAACCTCAAGGGGGCCGATTCGCCCCCCCCCCCGACAGTAATAGGGTTAAGGACACATTTTGACGCTGATTTCAAATCTTGGAGCCATTTGACATAATTTTGTGTTTCTCACTGGGGTCATGCACTTTCAAAGGTCAACCGAGGTCACTGACCTCAGATGACCTGACGTGACCTTTTTGGAATTTGGCAGTTTTTAAGTCATTTTGTGACGCTGATTTCAAATTTGGCATGTATTATTAAGCATACTTAGATGTTCCTTTACCATTTTGGTTCTATCAATAGGTATTCAATTTTCAAACATTTACGATTTTACATTTTGTTCCTTGACATGACCTCAGAAGTCACCTATTGACCCAGGACCTTAAAACAATATGTCAATGGCTTACTCTCGTCACAAGCAACACGCTCGTTTTTAATCTAAGCTCTAGCTCAATTAGTGGAGAAACGCCAAGGGGGAAGGGTCGTACCCCCCCCCCTACCCGGTCACGCAGTGAATTTGCCCTACCCGGGCAAGGGTTAAACCCAGGGCAATAAAACACTGGGTACTCAAAGTTGTATTTGGTATATACTAGAAATATACTAGAAAGACTAAAAACAATACAAAAAAGTGACGTTAACAACCAGATTTAGTATTCAATATACCAGATATGGCTGCACTTACTTATAAGTTGACAACAATGCGGCTAAATGTTTGGCAAATTGCTGAGTATAGATTGATGCTGTGATCGAAATTTGTGTGGGCTGTTCTAGAAAACTCACTGGCGCTCAGCAAATGTCGACATTTTAACATTTTGAATACATAATTTAACTCGATACGTAACAGCACATACCCAGGATTTCGTCCCGGGTGGGGGGGGTGGCTCAATAAGGGCCCTTACCCTATGCGTTGGAAGGCCTGGGGCCTGAATATGAAAACTATGGATTTCGGCCACTTAATTTTGTGATGCCCTTTTCTTTCTTCGCTTCTTGATCAACTGGGATTTGGAACCAGGACCCTCAGGACCCTCAGGACCCTCAGATGCAGGATTTCGCCAAGGGGCTCCTCGAGAAGGCCCATTCTTGAGGGCTTTCAAAGGGTTTCATTCCAGAGCGTTTAAAGCGCCCAGTAGAACGCGATGAAAGGTCGCTCTCTCGTTTACTGTGAGGGGCCCATTTGCGATGGGCATGTGCCCTTATGACCCACTCAGGGGCCCTTTCGGTCTTTTCAGGGGCCCCTCATCTGCACAGACCTGCTCATGGGCCCTTTGAACTTGTCAGGGACCCTCTGGTATGGCTAGGGGCCTTCCAGCCTGCTCAGAGCCATTTCAACCTGGTAAGGAACTACGCTGGCTGCTATTTCGCCCTACCGACATGCTCAGGGGCCCCTCTGATCTGCTCTGAGGCCCCTCCGACCTTCCCATGGGCCCTTCCACCTGCCCAGGGCCCCTACGACCTGTCCAGGTGTCCTCTGTGCTGGATAGGGGCCTATTCGATGTGTTCGGGGGGCCATCTACCTGACCCACTCAGGGGTCATTTCGGCTTGTCCATGGGCCCCTCTCACATGCACAGGGCTATTCTAAACATACAAGGGTGCCCTCTGGTCTTTCAGAGAGGGCCCTGGTGGCCCTACAGAATCTCGAAGTGCTCTAAACTATCCTAAGACCACTCTTTGCGTGGTCTTCCGACTCTTAAAGGGATTATACGGGTTTTTCCCAGAATAATTGAGTTACATAGTAAAACGTACTTATCAAGGTGGCTAGAAGGCCACGGTACCAACATTTTTTCTGGAAAATGCATCTTCTTTGCGTAGACGTTTCAAAGTGCTCGGTGATGCCACCGCGTACTTTTTGCAGTACTTGCTGAGGTATAGACAGCCGTCTCTGCCTACGGCCGGAACCACCCGGAACCAAGGATAGAGATATTACAAAGTGGTGGACAGTAATCCCGATCAAGTAACTCGTATCAGATACAAGTCTTGAAAAAGTCAAAGTTTAAAACGCTGATAATTGCTGAAATAATGGAATTAAATGAGCAACGAGGTTCACTCTCATATGTCTAACTGTTTTAAGCACATACAACTGCAAAGAGTGCAAATTTCCTTTCAGACCGGAACCCGTATAATCCCTTTAAAGAGCCCATGAAACCGCGCTTCGCGCTGTCTCGTCCAGCCCTTTTTGGCGAGCTGCCGCGCAGCTAAGAAAGGCCCGCTAGCCTGGAAAACGGGCCCACCGGCCTCCAGGGGGGCGGCCGCCTCCGCTGGCCCCTTGGCTACGAGCCTGACTCTATAACATAATATTTGTAATGGATCTAATTATAAATGCATTACGTGTGAATATGAATATCCCTTTTGTATGCATTATGCTCTAATATCTATGCGGATGCCATTTGAGGTCAAAACCTCATGTTTCAAGTGAACTTTTTCCTTAAATGGATATATAATGCATTCCTTACTTAGATACCAATTATGTAAAGGTTGAATAAACCACAGCCAGTGACTTTCAACGTCGTTTCCTAATTCAGTCATATTGATAAAAAGCTTCGTCTGGAGCAGGATTCGATCCCGCCCTTGGCCGTCGCTCGATTTACGCAGGTTCACGAGATGCTTAATAGCTCGAAAAAGAACCTCACGGCGTACACCTTTGACCCCAGAAATCGAAAGAAAATCGTTCACGCTTCATTTCTAGCTTCTTTGCATTGTCGTATCGGTTGCGGGTAAAAAAAAGTAATGGGCCCGAAAAATGATTTTTTAACATGTAACCCTATGGCCTAGCAGGAAAATGTACGCCGTGCTACCATATGAACTTTGGACCCCCCCCCCGCGGGTTAAACCAACCATCTGAGTGGGTAAAGCTCAGGTAGGCAAATAGTCACTGAAGCTACTTATATCGTCAATAGTTAATTATATTGTACTAGATCAGAAATATTGATTTCATTTGGCCTTGTTTAAGTGTTTAATATTTGTCCTACTTGGTTGCTAGCGCTGTTTCGAGGCACATCCTTTTCCTTGTGAGCGTACTTTCCTGCTTGACAAAAAAGCCGGTAAGGCGTGCCCTGACGCCGACAGTGCTCCAGTTCATGGAGTTCATGAGGCAACTGAACCATATAAAATGTTATATTCTTGTATTGTATTGAAGGTTGAATGGCTATTCCTACTAATATTATTTCTAATCGAATTGAATGTAACTGTTTGAACGTGTCAAGCAAGTATTGTTTTGCGACAGTTGCCCGCTATTTCAGTAATCAAGTCGCTTTTGAGTGTGAACTACCATTCCTATGAGAACAGACGTAATAATGTTCGCATGTAGGGTATTTTTTAACAATACATGTTTAAAGTAGTCGTTGCTAAGTATCAGCCAATAACTCACGCACCTCTCGATCTGCGGCTATTCATGTTGATATCATCATGCTGCATAACGCCGCGACAGGCTTTTCTATTAGTTTATTGTATCCACGGGTCAGAAGCAGTCAATCACTCTACTTTTATTATTATTACGCGACCAAATATATTTGTATTTGTATTCTGCATCAGCTGCTTACACATTCAGGGTAACACAATGCATCCTAGCATCCTGACCAGGGGTGGAACTTTATATCTCTTGGGGAGGGCCCGAGCCCCCAATGATTTCAAATTTTAACAAATTAGGCCCATGGCGTTGCATGATAAGAATGGAGTTAAAATACATAACATTAACATTAGGGTCCCCGACCGATTTAATAAAGTTCTATCACTTCCACTGATCCTGACAAATAAGCTAACACAATATACAATAAATTTAAGCATTTGTGAAGCAGATGCTCATGCAAGGCTGGATACTCTAAGTGTGTACTACGTGGCCTCAGATGCTATCGAACAATATCAAAACAGTCAAATCAGCTCGTAATTGACCCATTGGAAAACTAAGAATAATAACACAGAACTGGCTTAGCCTAGCTATATATGTCAATAACGACGGGTAAAATAAATATTGCATTCTTCTGTTGTTTGTTGTCATGTAAGCCCAGTCTTCTATATCCAAATCGAAGCATGCAATATCCGGTACGCTGCCTCCACACTCCACATTTACAAATAAGCCTCCACCTCACATAAACCACTGCACGAATGCATTGTTTGTGTGATTATCAGCGTGGGATTTCCTGAATGACGGCCCGGAAGTTTCATCGAAACGTGCATGATGCCATTTGGCTTCGGTGTGCTTTATCGTACCGTATATAACGGGAATTGGCACCGATGATACTGATAGGTGACTCAGCCGTCTCGGCCCATTCAGACGTCCCGCCGCCGGCCGGTCGGTCGACATGTGCCTATAAATGACGCGTACAGGATAGTTAACGATCGCAGTTGAGGCAGTGCTGGGCACGACGGCGGTGGAGCGGCAGGGCATCAAACATCACTGGGTAAGGCGCCTGCTGGTGGATCGTAGCACGTAGTCTGCAGATGCATTAATGTGTATTGTGCTGGGATGAACAGTCGGTCTATTATGTATCTTCCCTTTTTTAGTTTCTAAAACTCATCTCATTTCACTTATGTGTACATAAAAGGACTTATTTGATTAAGGGAACATGTGGTACCTACCTAGGTAGGTACCACATGTCCCCTTGCATTAGTCCTTCATGTGCACAGAAGTGAAATTAGATGAATTTTAGAAACTAAAAACGGGAAGATACATAATCGACCGGCTGTACATACATCAGAGTAGTGAGTTGATATACGGTGCGTTTGGATTGTATTAGCATACAGACGATTGTTTAGGTGTTCACCTATACAATGTCTTTTTTGGGTCGGTAACGGAGTGGGAGGTCCTTATTTAAGTATGATGTTAAACATTTAATTATTAATGTGAGAGGTAACCTGAGAAGCTTCAGCTTAAGCGTTGAACTAAAAAGGGTTGGATCAATGAAAACAATTGTTTACTGAACGCATTAGCTCACTTCGTGGTTGCGCTCTTGCCATGGGCACGCAATTTAAAGAAATAGGCATCTTTTAACATTAGTTTTAACTGAGCATAGCCAGATTGCGGGTGTGTGAGAAACCCCCAAATCCGAAAATTTTTCCCTCCCAAAGCGACCATAGTTGCTGAGTCAACGCAAAAACCGTTGGTCATATGTGGGTCATATTCAACGTCACAAATCCCGTTGACGTTTCGCATTTACTAATCAGTATTTATCCACTGTTGATTGCCACCGCACTTCGCTTTTTGAAACCGTCCGCCCAGTATTTCAGTTATCTTGCTGTCCGCCCCGACCGCCACCGAACGTCGGTCAGCGCTCGCCCACACTAGTGGTTCCACGTATGCGTGCCCCCACGTCCTACCCGGCGCAAGCGAGCGCCTGGTTCGACCCAGCCAGTCGCGTTTCACGCACCGGTGCACCCATCGTGCGGTGCCGGCACAGTAGCTGTCACTGGCGGGGCGGCAAAGTTTTGCGGTCGATGCCTCCTTGTGAGACACACTCGCATTGTGGTGACGAACCAAGATTGGTGTGACGTCACATGTTAAACATTACTATTTTTCCAATTACAACAAATTCTGACTTTTTTCGGCAAAATGGAATGCCAGGACCGTAATCAGGGCATTCTTCTCCATCATTCTACATACTTTTCCCAAGGTGCTATATTCCCTTTAAAGGGGAGATCAGGACTGCACGTCGGCGCGCGATACTCACCAATCCGGCAGGGCTGCATTATACAACCCGAATACGATATTCCTAAATCATGAGCGTTTTGTGCCAATTTTCAGACGCGTCCATCAGGTTGGTACGAATAAACCTGACTGAAAATCCTGACTGCAGTCGAGCAAGGCGGCTTATGTGTAGATTTCCCCCCTAGTGGACGAACGGAAAACCTCGAGGGTGGTTAACTTGCCCGCTCATTACTAAATGATAAACTCATATATAATTTATATTTGATGTCTATCATTTCTCAGGACATGTGGTCATATTGCTATTTCCTATTTTGTGTTCATTGAAGAGCAAAATAACATTCGATCGTGACACATTGTATGGTCATTGATCGCATTACACAGTACCACATCACACAAATAAATCAATAAATACATATAAAAGAACATAAATAAACACATAGGTAATTGAATACATCAATTAATTAATAAAAAATGAATGAATGAATATTTTAATAAATAAATAAATAAACACCAAAATGAATAAGTAAACAAACAAATAAGAAATAAACAGAGAACAAAAAAACATACATCCATACATACATACATACATAAATTAACAACTTAATTTGTAACATTTTCCAGGTTCTTGCGTTAAATATAGTTAATTATGTAATATTGTATTTAACCTAAATCAGGAACCAGCACTTATCAAACTCAACACGTTTGACAACTTAACATTGACGACAAAGTAATCGGTCTTATGTTATATAAATTGACATTTAAAAGTTTAGGGTTACCGCGAATGAATGACCCAAAAATAAACAAATAACGTACACAAACTTTAGTCTCATAATCAAATGCTTGAATCCCTTTCTGTAGACATTTAGACATGTCGTATAATTACACTTGTAAACACCTAGGTGAGGTTTTCTGGCCATAATGAGCGATTCTCTCCCAATAATTATGCTTAGCATTTTAAGCCTAGCAGCATTCTTACCAAAAACAGGTCAGTTGGAATGTGCGGAAGCATGATGATATCTGATGTATCTGAGGTCGATTGGTTGGGGTAGGAAGGCGTTTCGGCAACAGTGTCATGCACACTCCTCACGGTCACGTGAGAGCAGCGTGTTACAAGCTTGGCACGGAATAAGCGGCAGTTTGTAGAAAATACCCAGAAAGAAACTCACAGGCTTCTTGCCTTCATAGTTCATGCCTGGATGTCATGCTCGAGGCAGGCGATCGGCACCGGTGACGTCACCGGTGACGTCGGGTGACGGAGCTAAGGCTCCCATTTTGGATCTTTTTGAGGATCCTCCAAACTGTTGGGTATCCCATCCCAAGCTCGCGAAACGCTTCTCTCACGTGAAAGCAAGTAAAACACATTCCAAAATATTGACACATGCATACTGTCATACACATTGCATACGTACACTTGTGGAACGGTGATAGTGCAGCGTTGGAGCCGGGATGCCATCATTGCAGCAACGGGAGATTGTTGCGGCGATAGGTGCCTTGAGGCCTTACCGTAGATGTCTATCAAAAGCCTTCCGCTTCGGTACCTTCCCTGGGGTGTGTGAAGTGAACGGAACTACTATAACTACTAGTTAGATACTACTACAAAGTATCTTCAAATCACCTTCCTTCATCAACAACCAGGGGAAATAATACAAAATTCGCACCTCTGCATCCGGCAACACTTTCCCGTGATCAAAATACCAACATTGCCTGATATGGGCATCATGCATGCCTCGCTTTGACATCCCTTGCAGTTTTTGAGAAAATTGCCTTGAAGCGAGCTGTAGAGGACAAGTCAATTTATAATTTAGGACCAAATTCATCCCGCTGGTACCTTGGAAATCAGAAAAGTGGAACACAAAAGAAGACCGTTTTAATACTATTTGAATAGGGAGCGTGTAACGTCACGTGCTTTTGATGTAACGCTATTCGCTGACTGCCAGCCCCGGACTGGTGTACCTAGTGTCTAGGGTCTGACGTGTTCCAGAAGGATAACTATACAAAGTGTTCATACAGCTACAATGATTTTCGCACGTGCTTGTTAAAAAACTTTGCTCGTGACCTGTTTATTTGTGAGTCACCTGCACATACGTATGTATCATTATTTCGGCAAATCCACGCAATGGTGGCTCTTCCTTGCCTTTAGTCAGATCATAAACTACTCATTATAGGAACACATGCAGACATTAGACATATACACAGGTTAAAATGAGCATGATAAAAATGACAGAGACAATGACAATGTTGATGGTAACCAGGATCGCTCAGTCACCTGCATCCAGTAAAAGTCGTTTGAGAGCGCGATGGAAACATGCGACATGCGAGGACAGGTCATGCGAAACATGAATCAGTACCTATAAATACGTACCTATGAATCAGTAAGGCGCCGTAGTTGGCGATGAGCGAGCGAATTTGCGAAGGAAAAGCGTGAATTTCAACTCGATCGGGCCAGTATTTTCTGAGATACAAATAAGGGTGCGCACGTGCGCACGTGGCAAAGGCACCCCACCCTGACTTGTGGGAAACGGCGGCTTGAGGATGGTCCCTAGCCACCACACATCAAATTTGAACACATTCGGCTCAGCCGTTTCCTCGATAATATAATATATATATCTATATAGATATATAATATAATATATATATACTATATATATATATATATATAGTATATACGTAATATATATATATATTTTTTTGTTTTTTTCTCTTTTAAGCATAGACCCATTTAAATGTTACTGCGTTTTCACATTGAGAGTTTGCTTTGCGGGGCTATGGGGTCTCCGCTGGGGCCCCTCTTTGCCAACTTTTACATGGCACACGTTGAGAGCCTCGTCTTATCTAACCCTGCTGTTGCTCCTAGCACATATGTCAGATATGTATATGATTGTTTCGTGGATGTCAAGGATACCGAACACTTGTTGAAACTCGTAGATTTTTTTTTATCGGGTCAGCTTGGGCTATGTTCCCGGAGCGCCGGGAACGGGGGGGGGGTGGAGGGGCCTGGGTTTGACACCCCTGGGGATTTCCCTCCTCTCGCGAGCCAGGGATTTGATCCGGGCGGCACCTCCCGAACCGGCACCACCGGGTAATTGAACCCGGGGGAATTTTGAATCGAAATCTGTATGAAGTTCACACATGAGGTGAGCGATGAATAATGTCATTACCATTCCTAGATGTTGCTTGTTAGAAACGAGGAGAGACACAGTTTCCACACTTAGCGTATAAACGCCAAACCTACCACACTGGGCAAACATTGATGCTGACAGTGAATGCCCCCACCAGGATATAAGACAAGTAGTAAATTCGGCGCATTTATCAGAAGCGGCCATCGCACAAGTTCCACAAAACAAGGCGATGGCCACGAAAGAGATTTCTTACGAATTAAACAGGCTCTCGTAAAACAATGGCTACCGAAAACCAGAGACATTAGATACAGAGATAAACGTCAACTTGACCCACCAAACATTAAGCGACCCACAAAACACCACCTGGTTTACAAAACACAACGCACCTTCTGTATACTTGCAACTTCATGACACTGAGTATGAGGGAGCACCGAAAATAATTCTTAAGCACATCATTAAGAAAAATTCAACTTGCAAAGACGGACCACACACAAACTGGAAGCTCCATATTACTACTAGAGCACAAAGGACAAAGCACCTTGTGATGCGTAACAACCAAACCGTGACGAAGCGGCTCATGCGAACCAACGTTCTGTATCAATTTACCTGTCCCTCTGAAGATTGCAGGCTTCAGAAAAACAGCTACGTTGGGTACACATGCACCACTCTCTCTCGACGGCCTCCACTATGCACAAACAGACAGGAACACTGAAGTCACACATGCAAGAACAAAACATGACACAACACTACACGACAACCATCTAGTGGAGAACCACAAACATCATCCACTCTAACCGTGACCCCAGACGCATTGAAATCATTGAGGCAATACACATCAGAGATCACGCTTCAAGCATCAACGAACAGAAAAACACACGCCTCGAAAAACTCGCACTCTGGGGCACAAAGCAACACACACCAACACACTCAACACACACAACACACACAACACACGCAAGATGCAAACAACAACACTGATGGTGAACTCACTGATGTGACGAGTGATTGTGTCTTTGTATATTTTTACAAGACACAATTAGTTGTTTCATTTCAATGCGTTCATGGTTGGACCATTAGTATATGGTGTATGGTCCATGTGATTAGTTTCATATGTGTTGTCCTGAAACTATATTCTTACTGTAAGTGTAATGGACAATTGTGCTCGTGAATGTCTATGAAGTATGGTTTTTCCAAATGTCGTATGTAGACAAATTGCTATACTTCCGAGTGAATCATCTTTTTGTTTCTTGAAAATGGGTGTGAATACATTTCGAAACGCGTTCGAACATAAAAGGAGTGTAACCTTAATCCGCTCACTGCAGGGGGGTTGATTTCCGCCCCCCCTCGGTTTTTTCAGGAGTAGCGCAAAAAACGGCGGCGCGCAGCGCCGCCAAATTTGTTGTTACACCTGTTGGGCATCCAATTACACACACTTTGAAAAGTTCTTGACTTGAGGTTCCATTCTCAGGTCAGGTCACAAGTCGCTGTCCAAGTGAACCTCACCTTCAAAAATGTTTGCGTTCGTGCCAAAACCACAGCCTTTTTTTCGAAAAGCTTTTGAAACTTGCAGGATTTCATAAGAAAACAGTACCTACAATTCTTTATCTCGGATTTTTCGTATCGGTAACCAAAGGTTCAGGTCAATTTCCTGGACCTCCCATTATTAAGTGAATGGGCTCAAAATAAACCAAATGCTTCCCTTCAGAAAATATGCATTGCGATCAGGCTTATTACTTTCAGGAAACATGCTATTTTAGCTCATTCTAATATGATCAAGGTGCCAAATCGTTGCTTAGGTGATTTTCTACAAGGTCATCTGAAGGTCATCTGAGCACGCATCAGCAATTGATTTTGCTAATAACTCTTGATAGAAAAGAGATAGAAGGGACGATTAGTGGACACCAATGTGTTCGTTCTCGTTGGCCGCGTTCCCCATATGCAACAGATCTACCTGGTCACCAAATGACTTGACCTAGGTCAAATTTGAAAGTTGACCTTACCCAGGTCACGTATTAATGTTTCAAAAGCGCAATTTCATGAGGACAAACACGGATGCGTCAAAATTGTTTTCCCTATCTTTCTTAGCGTACATGCTTATTCACGAAATAACTGTTTTCTAAAAGAGCAATCGTAGACATGACATCATATCATGATAGCTACTTCGACTGGCATGCCGCTATATCATGTTCTGACACTGAACCAATCGACTTCCCTAATCTCATAGTCGCGTATTTCATGGAAGCCAGCCACATGTATCGATGCTAAGCCTACGAGCTCTCCACCTATGGCATACTGCCTGGACATCGAGAGCATATATCGTACATCCTATCTGCTATCGTGTCGTAGTCCTCCTCGTCAAACAACACCTTATGTGCTGAAATTACATCGATCGCAAGTCGAGTGCTCGAGACTATTCTGAAAATCTATATTCCCTGAGCACCTCTGATCATACTCATATGTCGCCATCAATGTGCTCTCTCTATTACACAGTTAATGTTACCTCTGTCCCCACGGTGATTATCTATTACCGCTACCGTCCGCTTGAGTTTAACGCAGCCCCAGCTGAATGCTTCACCACCGACTAATGGGGGCGTTTCTGAAAAGAGTCCTAAAAGAAGTCCTAAAACCGGAAAATCTGACCTTTCGGTGACCACTCGTGGTATACCTTCAATTGCTGACCTGATCCAGAAAAAGACTTGAAATACTTTCGAGTAGAGCTGCGTGCCTAGAACCTATCGAATGCCGTTTTCCGCTTGTTCGCTACGTTGCGTCGTAGTTTTGGAGATCTCACGGGGGGGGGGCGGAAATCAACCCCCTGCAGTTCGTGTTCGGCGCGAACCCCCTCGAGCACAACCGACAGGCGCTTGAAACGGCGAGGAGTGCATATGATGCACATAAGATAGATACCTGATCTTACTAGACGCCAGAGATCAACGTACATCATAGGATTAGTAAGTGCGTCTGAACTCGATACACAGTTAAGCAGGATGACAAGACCACGCGGCAAGTAATCAAAAGAAGTCTGTAACACACACCTCACAAGCAAACTCCAAAACTTCGTAGAACAACGGCCTCTCCGCAGCTATAGAGACCCATGAGTTGACGGCATCGGTCTAAACTGCATTAGCATCGGTGAATCAACTCACCGAAGACGAAGTTACTTTATCTTGTCCCGCTACGCTATTATACGCAGGTCGATTAGCGTTACTAGAAACGTTAACCCAATAACGAGCGTAACGTCAATAACATTCATACCTACGGTAAACGAATCGTATATGCGCAGTCGAGAACCAAGCGGATGCACGCCAAGCATCGTTCCGTTACTCACTCTATCGTTCTTACAGTATAACGCGATATGCTCATGACGGCGCGAGCACTGTACTCACAATCATCCGATGCACTGCACGCTTATGTACAAGATAAATGACTGACATAAATTATACTCCACAGGTCGATCATTCGACGCTCAAGCTACGAGCACATGACTACATACCGTCAGAAGCGCGCAGCATCTAGGAATGATCGGTCCTGCACTGTATGACACATTAACACTACTATATATCCACGCATAACTATCTACTATACCGCGATGATAGTTGTCGTGATAATGCCCCAGGTCTATCCGCAAAGACACAATATGGTGAATGCAACGATACGAAGGCATACAACACTCCTCGTCATCGAATTAGCCACTTAAGCTATCTTACTGTGAACTTACATAGCAGTCGAGGGCTAATCAGGAGTACCTCACATCTAACCAGCATAACAAGTCCATATCAGCTATCGCTCAGCTAATGAGACAGCACGATTTTATCACAATCCCTGTAACTAGTCTCTACATCCGCGCAACATGATTGATGAGCCGTTCCCAATCACATAATCTCAATAGACGCCCGCTCAACTACACACAATATCAATAAGTATCTCTGGTGCTCAGCCGTACAGGCATCCGTTGATGTCCAGCACCCACCAATCATCACAATAAGTCCATAATAACTAGCTCGAAGCCAACCAATTCCATGCAGGATCTAATCACGCATCCTAGGCCGCGACAACACAGAGAATGAATATCGTGTACATCTGATAGGATAAGTGTATATACTATACGCAGATACGTAAGTCAGCCGCATTCTACATATATACGTCTGTATCTTTGATCCTTTACAGTTATCAACTTCCTACAGAATCGCACGTGTAAGAAATCACCTTGCATACTTCCCGTAACCTTCAAGGCAGACTACGTGACTTAAGGGACTCGTTCTGACAAGCACACGACGACAAAATGGTAGGCTGCAAAATCGTGGCGCACAGTCACGACACACCATGAAATACAACTTATTGGTCCCGAACACACACTGGGTGCTCAGCCTCAGCTCTACACGAAATGTCGGCGCCAGCATCGATAGAGCGTTGCGTAGTTTTTTGTGAGAAAACACTTATTTCAGCCACCCCTCACGCGGGCACGCACCACGTACAGTTGTAGTCACCCACATGAGTACAGAACTGCGTCTCAACTGAGGACCGATAATTAGCGGCACTCTTGGACTGGGGACTCAGTAGCAGCGAATCGAAGCCAAATCATCTCAAGCCGAGAAACAGACGTGACTGTACCTACCATGCTCTGACTCAGAGAAGTATTCGGACACATGTGCTGCTTAGGCAGTCAAAGCAATTCGGTGAGGACGCTCACAACAAAAGGACACCGAGCCCTCTGAGCTCAACATATTGGGCCTCGGCACAGCTCAATCGACCTAACCGGCGACACGTCGTCGCATCCGCTGGCAGGCGGCGAAGAACTGATCACGTGAGTGTCAGAGCAGTCTAAGCCAGGCCGGGCCGCTCATATTCATATTTTTCCATATACCACGGAAGGACGAGCGAGCGCTTCGCACTTGCTCGTAATAAAAAACAATAGAATATCTACTCGTAATAAATATTCGCTCACAAGTTTGCATGAATACAAAATTGCGCACCATTTATATTTTACATTAACTGCGGTAAGCTGTTGTACCCAACCTTAGGCTTAGTATGTGATATCAGAGGGAAGAACTTCCATGCATTCCATTATTTCTCCTTCAACTGCCTCGTTACACTGTTTTGTGAGCAACCATTCAGCACAATAGAAAGGAACGTTCAACAGGCGCGGATCCAGTGAAGGTGCTAGGGCGTGCATCCCCCCTTGACCCGGGTGGCGACCCCATGGCGTGCCCCGGAGGGCGTGGGTTTTTGTATATCGCCTCCTGACCAAAATCCTGGATCCACGCCTGCCTTATACAAATGAAAGCTTTGTATTACACACTACAGAATATCAAATACAGCATAAATCAATCAATTAAATCAAACGTTACTTTGAGCATTATTAGTAAAATTATTATATGAAGAAATAACCTCATGCTCATAATATGTGTAAATATTATGAGCATGAGGTTATTTCTTCATATAATAATAAATCAATCAATTGCTAATTGTTACGAGCGAGCGCGAAGCGCGAGCGAGTCCTTATCAGATGCGGGATAATTATTACCTATACACGGCCGACCAGACCCGGCCCAGCCCGTCCGTAATGCTTTTCGGCTCGACCATACCGCTTCTCAGAAACTTACATCTTTGGAATCCCACCTCCGATTGATATTTTTGGATATGATAGACCGTCGATTATGATTATGACGTCGATATGATAGGACGATAGACGATAGATATGATAGATAAGATAGATAAGATAGATAAGATAGATAGATAGAATGATAGACCATCTTGGCCATCTGATAGCCCATTCAATCAATTGTGATATTTTCTAAGTTTCGTCCCCGAGGGGTGCAAACTGCACCCGTATAAAAATAAAACAAAAAAATCTGCCGCCCAGTCTAGTCAAGCCGCGGCGTTATTTTCCTCAACCGCCACTATGCTGTGCTAAAGGTCGTCGCCGAACAGGGCGAAGTTGTTACGTAAACGCGGGGGCTGAGGGCGGTGAACGGCCGCTGCGAACGTCAAGAGAGGAATCCTGAGCGGTCATAGGCAGCAGAACAGGTGGGGAGGGGGAACACCGGGGCACTGTGCTCCCTTTTTTTCATCGGGGTGAACTTCACGTTATTTTCCCGGAGATAGATGCCGGGGAGGGGGAAGGCCGGGGTTGGACCCCCAGAGGACCCCCTCCACTCGGAGGCAGATTTGATCCGGGAGCCTAACCCCGGAACCGGCACCCCGGGAATCGAACCCGGGGCCTACTGCGTGGCAGTCCGAGGACATACCACGGAGCTACCGGCTCCCCCCACTGTGCTCCCTTGAATTTGCAAGGGGCACCTATATCAAAGTGCCCATTGAAATTTGGTATGGCTAATGTTTATGATTTAGGTCTAACTATCAAATTAATGGAAACGCATTTATAGATTGTTGTGAATCCTTACAAGCGTGATAATTCTTGTGGAAAAACGACAAATGTTTCACAAATCGTAGAACATAAAGTTTCTAAGCAAATTGCACACGGAAAATGCCGAAGGAACGGAAATTACCTTTCTTCTTCATCGTCATCTCAGATTTGCTAAATTCTGGGTTTTTAACCATTTAAAAACAATTTAACTGAATTGTTTACGAAGTTTTAACATTATCAATATTTTGCAAGCTACTCGTATTAAAAACGAAGTATACACATAAGGGAACCACGTATGAACGATATTCAAACAACATTTCAAAACATTTTTTTACTTACTCATGGCTCTCTAACAGCTATAAGTAACTAATGACGACATTTGTATAAGTTTAGTTTTTTGGCACTTAAATTAGCGGCCAGATCCAAAAAAATACAACCACTGTATTTTTTTTTAGACAAAACCTGTCTATAAGTATGCATTTTAATTATATTATTATGCTTCAAATTTTGACTTTGTGGCATAATATGGTGACAGATTGTTAAAATGACTGGTACTTTCAAATTATACGTGTAAAATAACCCATAAAACATTTGTCGGATGACTTTCTCAGAACTGTTGCAAATAGTGACCTGATTGACCTTGACCGTTGCATATAAATTTAGTTGGCTGAGACGGGAAATGCATTAAATTTGTGCGATAATAGCCCCAATATAACGCTTTGGATGAAATGTATAGCCCAAAAACACAAATATATACATATTGATCTTTGACCTGACCGTGAAATGACATGTGACCTTGTTTTGTAAATATCGCTTATGCTTTAGATGTGTCTCATTTAAATCTTTCGATTGCCGCCTTGCGCATCTCGCTGCGTTTTTTCTCGGAAGATAACGAGGTGGCAGAATCTGCTCCTCTCCTTAGCAAGGTGACTTCGGCTGAATAGGTACCCCAGCGGGGCGCAGGTTAACCCGCGCCCCGCTGGAGGGATTTTCTCAATAATTTGAAAGCTATGATAGATATTGACGTAAAACTTAACAACTTTAGGCTTCATCAATTCTTCGTCTTCTAAAAAATCAATACAATTGATGTAGTACTTTGGGAGATTGTGACATTTTGATTTCATGTCATGCAAATTTTGGTGAAAAACTATTAATGTTTGAAGAACCGTAGCGAATCAAATTTTGATAATAAACTGCACAAATAATCGTTTTTCCGGTTTATCCTGACACCGTTCATTTCGCTCAATTTTTATCCTGCACACGGTTATCTGACATTTTATCCGCATCAAGCGAGTCAGGATAAATTGAAAAGATTGTTCGTGACGACGAAAATTTTGGTGAAGCACAAACACCCTTCAAACACTCATTCTGTAGCTATTTATAAATTGCAATTCTTCGAAAACCGCGCTTATCCTGACATTTTGTCAGCATAATGTTGCGCGTAAAATATTTCATGGTTACATATTTGCTTCCATATTGTGCAAGGGAAGGCGGGAAAAAAGGTTTCTGAGAATACTGTTGACCGACCATGACACATAGTTCATTTCATTGCAATTAAAAATGTCAGGATAAAACCTTTGATGCTGTGCTCGTTTTCTGTCTTTATGCTGACAAAATGTCAGGATAAGCGCGGTTTTCGAAGAATTTCAATTTATACTGACAAAAATGTCAGTATAAATTGAAACAAGCGTATTTTGATGGCCAACGTCCAGATATCCATTTATACTGACATCCGTGAAAGTCAAATAAAATCGTCAATAGAAAGTAAATTACATTTTCGCTAAAATGACTCTTTTTTACATTTTCGCTAAAATCTCAGAATTCTGCAATTTTTGGGATTTACCACCAATTTTTGTGTGAAAATTTAAACATTTTGTGAATATATTTAAAAAAAGGAATATACATTAGAGAAACAAAAATGGAAGATATCCAAACCAAATTTCAAAACAATGTCTTAATTTTTGACTGACTTTACAAGTACATATAAGTTATTAAATAATTTTTAAATTTTTCGACCAGATACAGACTACGGGCTTGCTCGTCGTTCGCCAATTAAGGTGTCTTACTAGTTGTATCTGCCTGTTCCCCAGCCCAGTATGAAGGTACTAGCGGTGCTCCTGACGCTGGCGTCAGCGGCGCTGGCCCAGAGACGGTCGTACGCCGCCGCCAGTGCTCCCGTCGTCTACCAGCGGCCGGTCAGCAGCGGCTACAGCCATCCAGTCACCAGTCAGCGGCTGGTAACCAGAGGCTACAACCCTAGCAGCGCTCCAATCACCAGTCAGCGGCTAGTCACCAGAGGCTATAACACCGCCAGCGCTCCAGTCACCAACCATCTGCCGGTCAACAGCGGCTCCAGGGGCTACAGCTCCGGGAGCCCTCCAATCACTAGTCAGCGGTTGGTCAGCAGCGGCTACAGCCACGGTAGCGCTCCAGTCACCAGTCAGCGGCTAGTCACCAGAGGCTACAGCACCGCCAGCGCTCCAGTCACCAACCATCTGCCGGTCAACAGCGGCTACAGCTCCAGCAGCCCTCCAATCACCTACCAGCAGCCGGTCAATAGCGGCTCCAGAGGCTACAGCTCCAGCAGTCCTCCAATCACCAGTCAACGGCTGGTCAGCAGCGGCTCCAGAGGCTACAGCTCCAGCAACCCTCCAGCCACCAACCAGCAACCGGTCAACAGCGGCTACAGAGGCTACAGCCCGAGCTACACCCCCAGCAATCCTCCAATTACCAGTCAACGGCTGGTCAGCAGCGGCTCCAGAGGCTACAGCTCAAGCAGCCCTCCAATCAGCAACCACCAGCCGGTAAACAGCGGCTCCAGAGCCTACAGCTCCAGCAGCCCTCATATCACCAACCATAAGCCGATTAGCAGCGGCTCCGGAGGCTATAGCTCCAGCAGCCCTCCAATCAGCAACCACCAGCCGGTAAACAGCGGCTCCAGCCCCAGCGGTCCTCCAGTCACTAGTCAACGACTAGTCAGCAGCGGATCCAGAGGCTACAGCCCCGGCAGTCCTCCAAGCTTCCCCACACGGCCGCCGCCCAGCAGCTTCTCAGGTAGCTCTGGTGGTGCAGCTCCTACCACCCATACGCGGCAGCCGTCCAGCGGCTCTGGTGGTGGCTATTTCAACATCCCGACACGACTGGTCGGCAGTGGCGGATCCAAGGGCTCTGGCGGTGGCGCTCCTATCTTCCCCACCACCGCTAGGCCGCCGGTCAGCGCCGGCTCCACGGGCTCTGGCGGTAGTGCTTCTACCAGGCCCACTCAGCCGTCCAGTAGCGGCTCCAGAGGTTCCGGAGGTGGCCCTCCAATAATTCCCACTCGCCCGCCAGGCGACATCGCCGGCATCGACTTCGGCGGCGACTCCGAGAACGCTCAGCCTATCGGGGGCATCGACCTGGAGAGCCTGGCCACGCTGACGACCGGGGGCACTCTCACGGCGGAGCAGGCACAGCTTCTGTTCGAATCGGAGCAGATCCATCAGCTGCTGGGCTTGGTAAGTTGGTCGCAGTTTGTGCCACACAGAATACATTGAGGAATGGTTATTGATAATAAGATACAAAATCAAAAGAACACTTGTATAAAATTTTGACATAAAGTGATGTTTTTTAAAAGTCACAAACTTGCCAAGTTGCTTGGCATCGGCAGATGGTGCTTTAACCATTGATATTTGATGTTATCATGATTTATCTTATACCAGAAGCAAGCCAGCGCTGATGAGCTATGACTTGGGTCCCAAAATCAGAAGTGACAGGTCGGATCACCAGAGTGCAAAATTGCTGAGCTCTGCGAGGTGCGGTTCGGCCACAATAAGATAGGGGCACAAGGTGGCAGGTACCCCATCCACGAGCAGGTGCTACCTTAATCCGGCACAAAACACTTGTCATGATTAAGGCACGTACCGAAGCAACGCAGCGCCGCATTGCAGCATTACGGAAGGTGTGGTTTGTCCGCAATCGCAGAGCTGAGAGCGGGCAGCAAGGGGGACATACCGTGCACATACAGTTCTTGGCCCAAACACAATCAAAACGCTTGAAATTGTCATAATGCGTGCGGATGAACCGGCCTACCAAAATGAAGTGCCATGGTTCGGAAGCAATAGGAGAGAGGTCCACAAGGGGAGTCATCCCCTGTACGTTCAGGTCTTGACCCCGATTCGGTTAAAAACATTCGCAACAAGCATATGTAGTGCAGACACGCATGTTTACCGAATTGCAGCTGTCAGGGAAGTTTGGTTCCGCCACAATGGTAAGGAAGTGCACGTCTTGAACCCCGATTTGTAAAAAAAAAACACACACAGACATGCTACGTTCTGATGCACTTATACCGTGCCGAATTGCAGTGGCATGGTTCGCCGGAAATGGGAAATGGGTGCACCACGGGGAACCCTTTGCGCTTGCCAGGTGCTCCCCTTGGGGTCACCCAGAATGCCTCGAAACGCATGTATTACCTACATGCCAACCTAAAATATTTGCCGATTATCGCGCCCATTTTTAGACTCTTGCGAACGTAAGCGCCCATTCTGTAACAAGGGTTGTAACCCACTTGCACGTGCACTGCACATGAACCCTGCACCCGAGTAATGCGGTGCAAGAAACACATCGTAGAGCACTATCGGTTCACGAAGTTTGGCGTCGCTAGCTTGCTAATCCCTCAAGTGCAGAGGGCACCACGTAAGAACAGGTTTACCCCTTCCCCCTAGGGGATGGAACGTGCACCCTGGGGTCGGCAAGCCCAAAGGGGATGGACCGGAGTGAGGTGCACCTGTCCTGTGTGTGTGGCGTCGGCGTCGACCCCCGTTCGATCTGTAGAGCACCGAACGTTTTCCAGAGGTCCACTTGGTGGCACGTGGCACGTGCCACGTCACACCAATCGACCCGCGACCGGCACCAACCGCCGATTCGCCGCATCGAACGGTGCCGCTCGTGTGACAATCGCTCGGGCCGTTAGGGCTCCACGTGCCAAAGTACTCAAGCGGACAAACAAACTGACAAACATGTTAGCCTGAAATTATATTAGCGACCGTCCAGTATGAAACCTCCGAATCTGAAAACATGCAAAGCAGTTCCTCTGATTTAGGATTAGTAGGTAGTAGGCAGCTAACTGCATTCATCTGAGACTTGGTAATAAGTATAACCGCTCTTACTGACACTCTCAATTTGGTTTCAGGGTACTGCACTAAACGGAGAAAGTAGCTTCAGCGCTGAAGAAAACATGGGCCCGCTGCTGGACAGTTCGTTCGACAGAAGTCTTCTGAGCGGAAACGTAGACCTCAGCTCGCTCCAGACGGCTGACAGTCCGGTTCCTGCCGTGCCATCCAGTCCGGTCCCATCCAGACCCCGCTCTGCGAGGCAGCCGCTCGGCTACGGCAGATAAAGTGTGGTCGTGTCCCTACATAGTACATGCATAGTAGATGTTGTACATCTGCATCGCTACACATCATACACATCAATACATCTCTTTGATGTTTCCCAAAAATAAAAGTGATTAAACAATACAAATATGTGTAATGTGAATGCAAAATGCAAATGTGTGTCCTGTGGTGTGATTGGATATTATAAATTAATGTGTCAGTGCATTGGTGTTTCAAGCACAAACCACGAACACAGAGTACCTATACCCAAGATTCATGTAGATAAGTTTGCGCATTTAACTACGTGATCAAAATGGGCAGCACAAGTACGGGACCTAAACCAAATAAAAACATCAAGGCAAATAACACACCTATGCAGTATGCACACTACATGCCAGTAACACAAATTTAAATACATTGTTTGATAAATTTACAATTTTAGTCTATGAAAATGTTAACAAATAAAATTGATTGGATCTTACATATATTTTGTTTTGAAAAGAGCCTGTTGCCGAGATATAAATGTATAAAAGTCAGTTAAAGGTTTCTTTGATTTTTATTTAATATAGTGCGGTAGAAAAATTTACCATATGCCGAGCAATGTAAAAAGCATTAGCGCGTGGAGTGTGATATTTTCCGCATTATGCACTGGCAATACCGCCCTGGCGACATATGGGTAAAACTTACTAAACTCTGCTGGTATGAGATATTTGTGATCTCGGCGTTTATCAAAATTACTGCACTCGCTTCGCTCGTGCAGTAATTTCAAAAAAACGCCTCGATCGCAAACATCTACATACCAGCATCGTTCAGTAATGCCCTGTTTCTAAAGTTGCGTAACTTTATTATTATTATTATTATTATTATTAATATTTCGTTGTCCCTACCAACCACAGAAGAGTGGGTGTTACGGTGGGAATTCTAAACAAAAGATACACTCACACACTCATACACGTAATACATAAGTCATATACATTACATACATGCATACACTCCCTCACGCTTTGAATCACATTTTTACTTACATATTAACAGTATTAACATCGAACACAAGTGCATACTGTCTACACTCGTAACTCTTCAGTGTCTGCTTTCTCTTTGATGTATTTTATAAATTCATTTTTTGAAGAGTTCCTTATCCGAGCAGGCAAACTATTCCATAATTGTGTGCCATGATATGAAAGATAAGTTTTTTTAAATATGTTTTTGGGATAGGAAGGTCCAGGTTGTCCCATTGCCGAGTTCTTCGTTAAGATTGTCTAGTTTTGATAAGAGATCATATTGAAGATGGCATACTTTCTGGAAAAAGCAGACATTGACGGATTATTTTCAGCGAGATAATATTGTGCTCTGAGGTTACGTCTCCATGCCATGCCTCACGACCTGACCTCACGACCTCACGACCTCACGACCTCACGATACGTCGCGCAAATTTAAGGATTTTGCGGAATCTTTTGCCTTGTGTCAAGTTGCAACTTCCCCACACAGCAATGCAAAAACGAAGATGAGGAAGAACTACGGTATTTATGAGTAAGACAATTGGTTTTAATAGGCATTGATATGGCAAAGGAGAACTGAGGCGGAATCAACAGCCTATGGCATGGTTGCGTGGTGGCGAATCAATATGTTCTACTCCAAGTAGGACAGCTGCCAATGGTTCACACCTAAGCGTTCTCGATATGGGACGATTTGATTGGATAGAAGTTATCACAATATGCCATTTTTCACGATGATTACCATTTGCGCCGAATGTTTTTAAAAACATTTAAAATTTTTAAAATGTTTTAGTAGTAACCGTTTTCATGATGGATAATTGGTGAGAGAAATGTTTATAAACCCTCGCATAAGGTCCGTCTAGGCCAAGTTTAATTATTTTTCTCTCAAATTATCCATCCGTGAAAACGGCTATTACTAAAACATTTTAAAACATCTTAAAATGTTTTAAAAAAACATTTAGCGCAAAAATAATCCATCGTGAAAACCTAAATCATCACTTATTTTAGATTAAACCACGTCTCACGTTTGCTTTAGAAAGCCAAATGCGATCACTTGCGTTTTGTTAACGTTAAGTGTCAGACGGTTCTGAGAAAACCACTCAGCTAGAATGCGGACTACCTGAATGCAGGTGGCAATAATGCTAATGTCCTGAGGCGGACCGGAAACCATGACCTGAGTGTCACCAGCATATTCCACTATGAGCATAATTCACCAGCAACAGATGGCAAATCATTCATAAACAAGTTGAATAGCATTGGTCTCAGAACACTGCCCTGAGACACACCTGACAAAACGTTAACTTTTTCATTACAACCCCGAACATACTGGGTTCTGCCGATCAGATAGTTATATTTTTTATAAATTTAGTCCGAATGTTTTGTATAGATGGCTTTCCGAGGTCAGGACCCGCGCTAAGCAGAGCTTGTTGCGCTGGCCCTGACCTCCCCACCCGATCGCGCAATTCCTGTTGGCCGGCAGAATTTAGAGACGAAAGTTTTACGTGCCCGACATTTATCTTTATGACACGGTCCGCCCCGCTTTCACTTGACGTCACTGGCCTTTGAGGTCGACCGGCTGCACGACCGCAAGGCCATCCGCAGTAAGGGAGCAAATAGCGAGCGCCGAAGCGACTCGAACCCGGGCTGCCAGTACCGGGATAGGTCAGAAGTCGAGCGCTCTCCCACTGAGCTACAGGGGCGGATAATATTGTCGATAGGTCGATATAATTTTTGCAGGATGCAGGACTTGCAGGATTTCATGAGATTATATGTACAGTCGGTCTATTATGTATCTTCCCCTTTTCAGTTGCTAAAACCCATCTAATTTCAATTCTGTGTGCATGATTGGCTGATTTAAGGGAACATGTGGTACCTGCCTAGGTAGATATCACATTGTCCCTTGCATCAGTCCTTTATGTACACATAAGTTAAATTAAATGAGTTTTAGAAACTTAAAAGGGGAAGATACATAATAGACTGACTGTACCTACAAGTGCTGTATCTTGGAATTTTTGCATCAGTGACTTAACCCGCGCCCCGCTGGGGGGCATAATCTGCCCCCCTCCCGAATTTTCTCAATAACTCAAAAAACATGGCAGATACCAACGTGAAACTTGCAGTACCTTATTTGACATCAATTTGACGTCTTCTCCAAAAATTTCGATGAAATTGATAAATTGTTTTTAAGATAATGACCTTTTGATGACGTCATGTCATGCCATTTTCGGTGGGAAAACGATAAATGTTGAAAAATCGTAGAAAATGGAGGTGTGAAGCAATTACAAAATAAAACCAATGCAATGTGGTTAATTGCATTTTTTCAAAATTGCAATCTCGAATTTGCACTTTTTTTCGTTTTTACCCCTATTTTTTTCAGAAAAATTATCAGAAAACCATTTTTTCAAAAATATAAATAATGGAGTTATTTATATATTATATAAGAGAAATAACGGTAAGAGAACTAAATGTGGACGTCAAGCAAACCAAATTTCAAAGCAATATCTGAATTGTTGACTGACTTATGACTCCTCAAGTGTAAGTAACTCATGACGTCATTTTTTCAAATTAGTTTTTTACCTTTTTGACCAGATAGAGACAATAAAATATCACAGCTGTTTTCTGAGACAAAACTGAAATATACAAATGTTAGAGGCGGTGCGTCCATTAATCCGCGCGGCGTAGGGGTCTCCAGCCGAAAGCGCGGCGTGGGGGGGAATTTTACCCCCCATCGTATCTTCCGAACCAATAACCGCAGTGAGACGCGCAAGGCGGCGATCGAAAGCTCTCTATGACACGAATCGAATGCATACCCATAATTGTATAAGTTAGGTCAAATGTCAGGTCACGGTCAGGTCATATGGAAAATTCCAGTTAATTGAGTTAATGGTTCATACTTTTAATTAGAATCATTTGATTAAGACTATCAATGCACATAAAGCTCTCAAAGGTGTAATAAATCTCTTGCATTAATTAAAAGTGAATTTGCATGCAAAGGTCAAGGTCACAAAAGTCAGGTCACAAAAGGTCACTGTCACGAAGAGGTCAACGAAAGTCTTGTGACACATGTTTTAGGGGTCATTTTACACGTAAAAGTCGATAGCAACAGCCATTTTTACAACTTGACCCCAATAAATTATTGCAACAAAAGAAAAAGGTCATTATTTCCCTTTAAAGGGACACTGCCACCTTAACATTATATTTGAGTTGAGATAGCCATTTTGGCTGCTTGGCATTGAAATTATGTATAGTATAAGTGTAAAACAAACACCGATTGTCGAATCACAAAAAGAAATTTTTGGTTTTGACATCTGTAACATCCCCAGTCCCCAGTGTATTTGAACGGGGACCCTGATCCGATGACGTCCTCACTCTTTACTAAAGTTGATGATAGTCGACTTTTTACATTTGGCCATACATTAGCCGTACATATGGCAGCGTGAAGATTTTCTCTTTTCCCGAAATTCCTTCATATGACGTCATCAGCCCAAGTATTAAAACTTAACTTTTTATTAAATTGAGCACTGTTAGTGAGAAACAAATGTCATAATCGTGTTCGGCAGCAATTACTTTCATATTTTAGCACCACAAAGCGGCGTACATTTGAGAACTTTTTGGGAAGGTGGCAGTGTCCCTTTAAGTGCACCATTCTAGATAACATCTGCTTTACTCTGTTTAGTGGTGATCTTTTATGGATATGGAAACAAAACGATATGCAAAACAGAATATAGGTAAAACTAAACTAAAGAGGCTCCGGACGCGAATTTTATCGTATCCAATAATCGAACTAAAAGCTTCTTACCGTAGCAAGCCTGTTAACAAACCGTCGAAAATAAAAATGACCGTCGAGGCTCTGTTTGCAGGCTGCTTTCATTGCTCACGAGCTGTTTTGTCGAAGTTTGGCCGGTGCTAACGATATGCTAGCAAATTTGTATCAATATTACAATATTTGGAATGTTTCTAGAAGCACGGTAAGTACGCTAGGGTCTGCCGATAACTTTTGCTACCAGCCAGTTCCTCGGGGGTCTTTGGAATTCAGTGTGAATCAGGAAAAATGCAAGCAATGGTTCGGTTCAGAAAAAGGTGTTCTACAACCAGTAAAGAATCTCAATATTATTTTGCAAGATCGTTTTGTGTGTGGTCAAGGCATGTCAAGGCATCTTGTCTGACACAGTCAGTATGTTTATTGTTTCATCACCATTATTTGGAATATGTACTGAATCGCTTGATGTTCCAACACTTTGACAGCCACACTTTCAGTATCCACCTGGCGCGTGTAGTATCGTCCGGTTTCAGTATCCACCTGGCCATAATCGGGATTGGTGCACAGCCTAGTGGCTATATCTAGGCACCTCTCCCACTCAGCTTTCCCCAACCACCCCGACAGCAGCGCCGCCCGCTCGCACCGACACGACACGGCCCACCCCAGGTTATAGTTTCAAGCGGCGGCCGACAGGCGCCCCATGAGACGACCGCCTGCCCGAAGCTTCGTGGTCAGTTCCGACATGGGAGAGCCCCTCCGTTCAAAATTAAGTACGACTGGAAGGAGCGGACAGCCGCCTCTTGGTTTATTGTCAGCAAATGACCTTCACACTAGAACTTCCAACTGTGGCGTCAGATTGTTTTAAAGCAAATCAGGCATAGCATGAGTTAGTTTTTCGAAAAAGTATGGCTCGGGAGGAGCCAAAATTTTGGGCAAAAACAATATGAAATGCCGTGATCCTTCGTTTTTGTAGCCGCAGCTACATTGAGGAGACTGTATGAATCAAATTTTGAATAGGTGAGCGTTGAGATCTGATGTCTTCAACCTCAGCGTTGTATTTAATTTGTTACCCAATTTAGTACCAAGAGAATAGTAATGGGCTGTTTTTTTACCATCGTGGTGTTTGGTGACTGCTCTCCCGAAGGATTTAAGGTTAGGTTGGTTTTGCGTGTCAAGTTTGAGTGAATTCCATTTGGTACTGGCTGTCGGGAAGAATGAGTTGCGGAATTGATGTTTTAGACGGCCGATGCTGTGTGCTGATATTGTTTGCGTTTCGCAGGGTCCTCTACGTTTCCCTGTGTGCGTGAGGGAATGTAATGTGGATTAGATATTGTGGTGTGTTGACGTGTTCTTGTTGATCCTTGTACAGCTCTGTTAGTTTGTGTATAGTACGTCTTGTCTTTAGTGTTCCCATACCAAACATCCTCCAGCCAGTCGTCTTCCGTCGGTGACTGGCATGTGCTTGGTCACTAATCGGTGCGATTTAAACTGCACGCGCTCAAGTCGTATGAGCGGTCCTTTCCAGTTAAGTTTGAGTCATAAACAATCATCGCAGTAGTCAAAATAGGCTCGTAATAGTTAGATTATGTAAAACTTAAATTGAGAGTATTTCGAGGCAGAGGATAAACACGTAGGCATAGAGTGGGACAAGGACTTATTAATTTTACAAATTACTCGTTAACGTGTGCATGAAAACGTAAGTCTATGAAAACGTTACTCAGGTGCTTGTGAGGTTCCTGCGGTAGCAAAGGCTCCCCTTCAAATGACAGCCTGAGTGCCTGCTTGTTTGCCTATTCGAAAACGTTTGTTGGACGGTCTTTTGTGCGTTGAAGGTGATACCCCACTTTTTGCCAAACTGTACAATGATATCTAAGTCTGATTGAAGCTGGGATATTGATTCTGGCGAGTTTTGTCTGTGTGCTAAGAAAATGGTGGTGTCATCCGCAAACAGAAGCGTAGGGCTGGTGGTGACTGCTTCAATATCATTCAAATACATTAACGAAAGGCCCGAGCACGGATCCTTGTGGGCATCCTGCAGCAATATTTTGAGGTGCTGAAATTTCGCTTCCGACTGCTACCCTCTGCTTTCTGTCCGTAAGGTACGAGCCCAGCTAGTCAAGAACCTTCCCTGTGACTCCAAAATAGTTTTTACATTTGAAAAGTAACCCCTTGTGTGGTATACGAACAAAGTATTTCGCCACGTCAAGATATATTACGGTGAAGTCCAGGTTATCATTTAGTGCTTCATAAAGCTTATAAGATAAATAGATCAACTGCAGCTGGGTACTGTGCATTGGCCGGTAACCGCTCTGGTTTTCTGACAAAAGCCCGTTATCGGTAAGATGCTGGTAGATGCGTTTAAAAACTAGACGCTCTAGAATTTTGGACAGACAGGAGCACAACTTATTGGCCTGTAGTTAGTTGGCTGCGACGCAGAACCCTTTTTCTTAAAAATAGCTGTGACTTTAGCTTCCTTCCAGCTAGAAGGAAACCTTCTTCTGATAACGACTTATTAAAAAGCTTAGAAAAAGGTCCAGAAATTAAGAGCCACCAGCATAAGTAACTTGTTTGGCAATATGTCGGGTCCACATGATTTATTTACATTTAACATATTAAGCGCATTCAGAACCTCTTGCTCAGTGACCACGATGTCACTCAGCACAGGAAAATTTGACTCAGTGGGAGGCGGCATATCAGAAAGAACTTCTGAAGTCGACTGTCTAGCAAAATGGGCATTTAGGATTTCCGCCTTATCCTTGTCTCCCGTGGCAAGTTCGCCGTCAGGTTTCTCAAGCGGAGGTATCTGAGAGGTATCCATACGCCATATGACCTACCTGAGTCACCAAATGACCTTGACCTGAGGTTCATTTTTTTAAGTTGTCCCAACCAAGTCATCAATCATACTTTCCAAAGCCCTTTGACAAGACAAAAACGATGGTGTACAAATTGATCTTCATAAAAAAACACCAGATGTATTCTCGAATTTTCATGTCAGGAAAATTCAAACGATTTTGTATGCGTCCTTCTAACACCTTTAGGTTTCGAGTTAGATGATGATAATTTTGACCCCCCACCATGGCGAAGTTGTATAAGAGCACCCCTGGGCGCGGGCTAATTAATCCTTGGCTTTATAAAACCCTCGGAAGGTCTGTGGGCCCTCACCAGGTCTCAGAGGGCCATCTGCTGATTTAACAGGGCCTTTGGTCAGTCAGTGTGAGAGGGTCCTTGACAGACAGCCTGAGATGGCGCTAACAGATCTGAGAGGAACTTCGCCAGGACTGAGGGGACGCAGGCTGAGAGGAGACCGGCCTGAAAGGATGCACGACATGTTTCAAAGAGCCCTTTATTGCCCAGTAAGGGTCCCTGCTAAGCCTCAGAGGGCCCTACGTTGGACTGAAAGACGTTTTACAGGTTAAACATTTGTTCACGATGCGAGCTAAGTTATAATTCAATATCTACACATGTACGATTCCGATGGCATTCAGGTCAATGGCATGACCTCAGAGGTCACATTATGACCTAGAACTCTCAAATCAGGTACCAACGGCTTCCTCTCATTAGAAGCAGCACACTCGTTTTTTAATCGAAAATCTAGGCTAAAAAAAGAATGAAACGCCAGAGGGTCTCACGAGTCCCCTCCCTCCTGCATGGTTACGTAGGTATCGGACCCCGCATGGGCAAGGGTTAAGTTGTTATAATAAGTGATTATAAGTATTTTTTAGCTCTCTTTTGAGGCCCATTTTTGCAAATAAGAATTTCTACCTACAAAGCAAAGGCTCATACTGCTTATTGTTCTGTTCTGTGCATATATATATATATATATATATATATATATATATATTATATCATAATATACTTATAAGCTGTTCCCATTAAAAAAATAATACAGCTCTCACCAGGCTTCTCATACTGCCGCTGTTTTTGGACGCTGAATTTCCGAATGAAATTGAACGAAAAAACAATAAAAATACGATTAGAATATTTACGAGTCGGACCACCCCCAAGAAGAGATGACCGCTTTAAATCGAAAAATTGCACATTTGGCCACTGTGTGGCGCAAACACATCAGAGATCAGTAGAAAGTGATAACACAATTCCCTACACTATTGCCAAAATATGAGGTCTACCCACGATGAACTTCGTCAGAAGCTAGCCCAGTTAAATTCGTATTAACACTTCTGGATGCACAAAGGTCGCATTCTCCTGACCATTTATCGGTTGTTTAACGAAAGCTTTCTAAAATGCACCCTATTGACGTTACCAACTGTGCTATGGTTGCTTGCATTAGCGCCCATCGCATTGGCATGAGCGCTTCGCACTGCAATCCTAGTGGTTCGTACCGAATGGCGAAATGACAGTGTCGAGCTCAGAGAGTCAAGACAGCGGGCGTGCTCTGAATGGAGCATAAACATATCGTGAATAGCACCGAGGAATGTGTATTGGTATTTGATGGCATGCACGGGCCGTCACACAGGTCCGTTGCATCCGCTGAACTCTCGATCAGCTTTCTGTCCGCCCGTCGGTGTTCAGACGCCGCCAAACGTTCACTTGGGGGGTGACGCACAAATTCTGTGGTGGGATGGGGGAAGCGGCATGATGGCCGAGCTGAGAACTTCTGGCCGCGGCATCATTTAACCGATCATTTAAAACCATTCATCTGAGGCTGCCCTAAAACTGCAAACACAGTAGAAACCGGAAAAGGTTACATCGGACGAGCTCAATGCGTCTATTCACACGTCCATTGGATTTGACACTCGCTAGACAAGGTGGAACGCCGATTCCGCACGGTCCGGACGCGGAGCCGATGATGCGCTTGCGGCTACCTTCCTTCCCCATTTTATAGAGCGTATTCACACACCGGACGCGCACATGACCTTATTCAAACACACATCTCCAGCTACACTTCACCGCACCGGTGACACCTGCGCAACCCTAGCTGAGGAGCGGGTTATCTGCTTTTCGCCTCTAATAAGTACCTCTCTAAATCTGAAGGGTGACACTTACACCGTCATCTTAAAATAAGTTTCGGACATATCGGTCGCTATTTACTATTCCCGGATACCAACACTAGATCTTGGGCCACCTGAATGCCGTACCTCTCGATAGCTGGAACAGGCAATATATAATATATCACCACTTCACGAGAGAAGGGGCATGACCGCTTACGCACTTCGCATTAACTTCCGAGCCCTAACTCACTATTCATCGTCTGGCATTCTGCATTGTTGCAAGTCAGAGATTATATCGACAGCTGACTGCACTATCTGACGGAGCAACCATATTTTAGTGAAGATAACGCACGGCTTTATGCACAGCACTCAACAGTGTACGCTTTCCATGACTGTATCTGTGATGGAAATTTTTAAAAGGAATGGATGCAGTCTGAAATTTCGCTTTTAAGCTTTGGATTGATTTGAGTCGCTGTTTCGATGTAATTGACAATAAAAACGTTAAAATCTAAGCTGGACTACTTCAGATATCCACAGGCTGTTCCGCTACTCTTACTCTGAGAACATGAACCATACACGTAGCTCCGCATTGGGAGGATGACAATTATACTCAGACGTACTGGCCCGATGTCAGATTGGATTTTTCAGCGGTTACTTGCTTTGGCCGGACACAGCCTGTGTTGGTATAATAGTTGCTTCAACATTCTGTCATGCTACATTCCTATGGCAGAAATATTCAATGGATTTCGCGGATACGACCGTCCTTCAGCATTTGCACCGATGACACTCCGGCGCATATCAGGGCATAGGTAGTCGACTCGCGGAAATGGAAACATTGTTTGGAGCAGCGTTAATCATCGACGCTCTGGTTCTTCTCAAAATGTATAATCAATGCATATCGATAACAGAGCTTGTTATATCCATTCCGGTGATGACGAGACTAGCTCGACCAGCGGACAGGTAGGGTCCCTCGTCCAGCTCATTTAACATTATGGGACGACGACGGACGTCGACATTGCCTTACAGATCAAGTAAATCTAGGTTATCCTGTATTAGATATATCGAATCTAACCAAGGATAGCGAAGTCATGTCCACATGTCTCTAATCGTGTGCTTCTAGAGGACATTGCTATTCACAGAGGCTCTTCGCGAATGCAAACATGTAGCTATCACCCATGCGCAAGCGTTGCCTACGTATACTGCTTCAGTTACACGATCCTCATGTCATTTCAATTGTCCGATCTCACGTTGCGACAACTAGTTTCTTCACCGAGACACAACTCACGTTCTCCTAAGCTTCATCTATAACAGGACCATCGTAAGATCCACAAAGCGACAGCACAAGACATTATCATACTCCAGCCTTCCGTTTGCGTAACTGGCATTTTACCACAGCAGTGGTCAGACACGTGCCGTTCCCCATGACTGATATTGATCCACTCTCTATTGACCAATCGACCGTCACTTGCGTTGCACCCTCGAAAGCGCGCAGCACATGTCGACTAGTACGCGCTGCTAGCAAACATTCTGAGATCGACTAGGTATTCTAGCCGCAGCTCTCCGGGTAGAATGTGAGCCCGCTCGGTCATCGTCAGGCCGTGTTTTCGCGTAGTCCGCTATCTCCGATCGCCGCGTCAACACGACCGGACGGCCGTCGGGGGGGTCTGGTGTCTATATGAGCACGCGTACACCTTCAGACGCAGTCCGCGCTCGCTCCGACAAGCGTCGCCGATTCTTGACAGATGCAGGGAGTTTAAAGCAGGATCGCATGTGATCAACGGCGACGTACGCCCGTCACTACACGAGCTGGCGAAGTTAATAACTTTTGGGCACGCGGTGTAGCACTGATAATCAGACTGCTTCCGCCCCCAAATGGGCAGGCAGTATGAGATCTGGGAAAAAAAACGTGAGCTCAATGATGTTGTGAGGGCTCAGTAAGAAAAGTGGCGTACGAACTCTGTTGAGGGACACGAAGGATGCGTAGCAATCGGCGCACAAACTAACAGAAATATTGCTGATCCCAGATCAGTGCCATGGTCCACATACTCTCCGCAACAGATATTGATGCGATCAGATGACGCGAAAAGTGCCTGCCAAGAAAAGTCTAAATATTGACAAGTGGGCAGCTTTTCGAGAGGAGTTTTTTGGTGCCGAGCGTAAAATAAAGTCAGTTTTTTGGAAAGCGTTCATATTTCAGAGAGTTTGTTTTGAACCAGTTGTGCACCGATGCCATTGACTCCTCAATGCGAATTTTTAGTTGAATATATATAATAATCGATGCACTCGTTATATCCCATGTACGTTACTGTGTGCAAGTTTATGGTAGCGCTGGATCTGTATCACTAGGATAAATCAGAAAGTATTCAATTTTGCGGCTATAATTATATCAATCGACGAAAGTACGACCATATCTCAGACGTACTTACTGACTTAGGCTGGCTTTACTCCCACCCAAGTTTGTGATTATTTGATCTCTCCATGTTCAGCACTCATATCATCAGACATCTAACCTGTGTTTATCCTCGCGTTCTATCGCGCTTTAACCATTGAACTGGTCACCGACTAAACACGTCAAGTCTAGACACCTACTCTCCCGAAACCTCGTACAAATCATGGCAAAACGATCGATTCATATCTAGTCAGTTATACACACAGTGCGTGTGTTCCATGTTGGTGGTGATGTTAGAACAGTCAATGTCAGGTCCTTTTAAATCATTCGCGAAGAAAAGTGGCGCAGAATTCTAATAGCTTACATCGGTGAATAGTGAAGAACCACACTCTCTTAGCAGTCTTTTATGCCTTTATTTTAGCGCTTATTCTTTTTATGATTTCTTATTTGGTTTTTAGATTACCTCGTGTCTCAATCATATTGTGTAATACTTTTTGCCCGGTTGGTTGTTCTGTTCATATTCTGTTTTATCAACCGATTAATTTTATTATTCTTATTATTATGTTCGGTGTTGAAACAGTCCATATTATGAAACATTTTACATATTTTAGCCAACTGTAATGTGAGTGTGTGGAGTGTGTGTTGTATTGTTCACCTTTTTACATTCCTGTATGACGATGAACCACGAATAGCCCAGACATGTGGATTGGTACAGATTTAGTAATACAATACATACAATAGCTCACAACTCCGAGTGGTGTTGTCTCCTGAATCCACCGGGCATTCAGAGCTTCCATACCGACGCTTTCCAGTGCGCTGACGGCCAGAACAACGCCGGCCCGTCATTTTTTTCCGGTCCATTGCAAGCTTGCTCGATGGTGCTGTTCACCAGCTCATCCGATGGTGGCAGTTTAGGCCCGCTAACCGGCGCCGAGCTGCGCAGTCTGACCGCAGAATATCGGAGCGAGGCATCAGTTCTCGCGACCTCCGCCTCCTCCGGTGCGCTCAGAGCGTGGCTTCCGGTGACGGTGACCCGGTGCGGGACCGCCGCCATGAGCAGCTGAACATGGCCCGCTGGCCCGCTGGCCACGGGCAGCTGAACATGGCCCGCTCTGGAACGTGTGCCAGCGGGCCATGTTCAGCTGCCCATGGCGGCGGTCCCGCACCAGGCACGTAGCCAGGATTTTGCTCAGGAGGGGGCCCACGTGGGAAAAAATCACATTTTGTTCCTAAAATATCATTCTATCTAGTGTGAAATCACATTTTGCTCCTCAGCCATTAGTTGCTGACCGGGGGGGGGGGGTAGGGTCGGGTTTTCCAGAGAATCTCATTCTACTTAGTGTTGAAATTTTATTTTTCGCTCTAGACGGGGGGGGCATGGGCCCCCGTGCCACCCTTGGCTAGTCCTGTTCCCGCACCGGGTCACCGTCACCGGAAAGGCCACGCTCTGAGCGCACACCGGAGGAAGAGGCGAGAGTCAGAACTGACTCTCGCTCGATATCTGCCGGCAAGCTGGCGGCAAGCTCGGCGCCGGTTAGCGGCCTAACTGCAACCATCCGGTAGCTGGTGAACAGCACCATCGAGCAAGCTTGCTAATGGGACCGAAAAAAAAAATGAAGGGCCGTTGTCTGGCCACGGAGACAGCGTCCAGGCGCACGGAACAAGCGTCCGGTATGGAAGCTCGCGCGTGGTGGTTCAAGACACACCACTCGAGTGAGTGCCGGGCGCAAGAAGTTTTCTCACCTGGCTCGGCCCATCAGCGCTCCGCCATCCCACACAGGAATTTGTGCCGTCACCCCCAAACGAAGTGAACAATTGCCGGACTGTCTGAACACTGCGGCGGGACAGAAAGTGATGAGCTGCTCAGCGATGGCACGACCGTGTGACGGCCCGTGCAGCCAAATAGCCAATAAACACATCCCCGGGTGCATATTTCACGGAGTATGTTATGCTCAATTTCAAGAGCACGCCCGGGTGTCTGAACTCTCTGAGCTCGGACACTGTCATTTTCGGCTCGCAGAACACAGCGTTGCAGTGCGAAGGCGCCAGACGCCGAAAGCGATGGCGCTAATGCAACAACATTAGCATTGGTAACGTCAATAAGGGTCATTTTAGAAAGCTTTTGTTAACAACACGATAGATGGCAGGAGAAGCGAGCCTTTGTTGCTATCCAATGATACGAATAACTGGCTAGCCTGACGAAGTTTCATCGTTGGGTAGAGCTCATAAATTTTGGGCAATAGTGTAGGGGAATATGTTGTTTATCACTTTTCTTACTGATCTCTGGATGGTGTTTTGCCACCCAGTGGCCAAATGTGCAATTTTTATATTTAAGCGTCATCTTCTTGGCCGGGGGCCGAACGGAAATATTTCGATTTTATTTTTTTCGTTCATCTCCATGCAAATTCAACGTCCCAAAAAACAACGGCATATAAGCCGGTGAGAGCTTGCAAATTAATAATTTTTTAAAAAATGGGACAGGCCCTAATATATATATATATACTATATATATACTATATATATATGATTATTATTATATATATATTATATGTAGTATATATAAGTGAAAAGAGAACGAAATGTGTCTTGTGTGCTTTTCATCACTATTCAAGGAGCCTCGATCTCCTTTCCGTAAGATTGTTTTGTGCGTATTCAAGGCATGTAAAACATCGTGTCTGCAATGCTTAGTATATTGTTTCATCACCATTATTCAGAACATGTACTGAATGGTTTGATGTTGCGACAATTTAACAGTTACTTTCAGTATCCACCTGGCGCCTGGTGGACAACAGAGCCGTGCGATGAGCCGCATGTCACACAGGTGGTCTTGGTGACAGTTACAGACGGGGACACCACATGACCTCCAGTTGAGTGAGAGGAGCCGCCTCCGGTCTTGCTCGAGTGGCTGCTCTCAAACGAGCTGGAGGACTTGGAGCCGTGAGATCCTCCTGAGCTGAAGGTGGCGCTACGATCAGGGAAGACTACGTGGCCACCAGACTCCCGGAAACCTTGACCAGCGTTTCCAATATGGCGGCTTCCAGAGTTAAGGCTGCTGGCAGTATTGTGTGAAGAGCCCTGAAAGAAGCAGTATTTTTCACGGTTATTCCTGGGCAGTAAGTCGTAATGTGTAACATGTCACTACATTGAATTGCATATTTGCCTTCTTTTATATATCATTTAAATCGAATTATAAGACAGTGCTTTTTAAAAGCTACTGTAAAATTGCTGGAGGAAACTTCCTCGTGTCACCTCGGTACGATATGCTATTGTCTATGACGAAGCAACATCGGCATGACTTTGTAACTAACACGCATGAACAAAATTCTTGGTAATACGTACATCTAACCTAGTATGTGCATTATGCAGGTTGCAGTCAATGTAGCGAGCATTCAGTCCGCGGTGGTGTCAGTGAGATACGTTGGTTCTCTCTGCATCTGGGCGGCCAAAAGCAGGCACGACTCACCGAGGATCCTTTGGTGACGCTGTGCGACTTCTCATTGCTGGTCACCGAGTGCGATGTCTTGGTCGTCTTGGTGACCGTGTCTCCACAATGCGGGCCGATGCAGCCGCTGTTCGTCTGCCGGCTACCGCTAGAGTGGTGCGGTTTGCGGCTGCTGCCGCAGTTGGAGCCAGCTGCAGCCGTTGGTCAACGATGTCGGGATGCTGCGCAGCCGGAGCCGCTGCAGCAATTGGGTCACTATGTGGGTAATGCCTTGCCTGCAGCCGGAGCCGCTGCAAGTCTGAGCTGGACGGGCACCGGCTGGATGCCGGGGACCGCCGCCGCAGTGCGGGGTGCCGCAGCCGCCGGAGTACAGCCGACCGGCCCATGCGCCCAGACGCCAGCGTCATGAAGAACTTCACCAGAATTACCTTCATGCGCAGACCGCAGACACAGATGAAGATAGTATCTCGAGTGGTCCATGAACCGGAAAACATCCACATGTGGTCAGAGCCATGAGCGGAGAGGTAGTCAGGTGCGATCAGACAGTAATGGCTTTAGTTCTCGGTCACGGACTCGGAGCACATTAAGTTGATTGTGATATGTATTACTTAATCTGTTCAGGTCACTGATTTTAGCACGAGTAAGGCATGTGGTTATTTAAGCCTTGGGTCTCATAGTACGCGTTAATCCTAGGAAGGATTTACTGGTGTGCGATCATCAGATGGCGTATTTCCTACTCGTTGTCCTGTAATGAGTGTGTAGCGTGACGATTATGAGTTGCGCACCATGTGGCTTCATAGGTACGATATGTTTTGTCCTTTCTTGATAATTAATCACGGTATCCAATAACAAAACCTATAAAGGGTTATTTGGGTCAAGCCTACTGCGCTACGACGGGCATGTATACTGCTCTGCTGGATAGATCTATATATATTACACATTAATTGTGTACCGCACACTCGTGTCGATTCTGTTATACTTTCAACTATTGCGCAAAGCGAGGAGATCGAAGACGCGCAGCGAATGAATTTCAAAAATTGTATATGACATTAATATATCATATCAATGGCGGTAGAGGATGTGTAAAGGAGTTAACAGGATGTTTAAATCTATAACCAATTTAAAGCATTAGGGGCCACGACCATTTTATATGTAATAAAATTGCAACACTCGCGCGTGGCTTGCTTAATCATGGCTTAGATCTTACATTTGGCTACACGCAGTATTGTTAAAATGATCCCGACATAGGCGTCCAAATTATCCTTATGTGCTGGCTGCGCCACCTCGTATTCGCGTGATGTACTACCTGTCGTTTTTGACGCACTTTATGTTTATGTTCCGCTGACATCTATAGCGTTTCATACGTTTTTTAACACAGCCATCTCAACGTTTAAGAGGACAGTTTAATTATGGGAAATGAAGGAGCGCATCAATACACACGTAGTTGTCATGCGAGCTGCAAAATAAAATTATTGGATAAAGATAATATTTTATGCTATTGTGTCAAATCTACATAAAATTTCGAATTAACCCTCGCCCTACGGGAGCTTTTTCACCTTCGCCCTACGGAGAGGGGGCTGGCAACTTCCTGCTAACTTCCAAACCAAGCATCATAGAGCAACGCGGAAAGAACCGGCATGCTGCCTGTCATGTGAGGAATCTTATTATATGCAATTTTTATGTTTCAGATCAACGGGTGATCTTCCATGTCAAGCAAATGGCCTCGACTCGACCACGTCCAGAATAGCGATTTAGCTCTGTCAGAAAACCTAAAAATTAGAAATTAATAAATGCGAATAAAAAAGCATGTTTTCTTTAACCAGTTTTGGCTCCAAAATACTGAAAAGGTACTTGTTTGTTCGTATTTGGTCAACAAAAGTCCAAAACGTGATTTAAAAAAATGACGTAATTTTCTTACATTTAGGTAACCATCATTTAGTAAAAAACAGAGATATTGCTTTGAGCTTGGGTTTTGGTGCAGATTAATATCAGTCCTCTCATAAATACTCTGGTGTTTAAACGTCTCTGAAATTTTGTGTTTTGAAGTCTTTATTTTTTCCGATCCAGAACCCAAAGCTTGGGGGTATCGAGAGAGACAAGCTTTTGAAAGAAGATTGCCATTTTATATGTCTTTTCCGGCTTCTGTTTGCTTTTTGATGAACAACTATTTTTTACATTTTTGAACATTTATCTTTTTTACAAGCATTATGTCACTAAACATCATTATCTTCCAAAGTACTTAACCAATATCAATGCAATTTAGATAGCATACGTATAACTGTTGTTAATTCAGCAAGTAAAAAATACAAAGATGCGCCGCATGTGTTACAAGCTATTCAAGAATAACCTGGTGGCTTTGAGGCCCCTCCACCGTAGGGCGAGGTTTAATACAATGTATTATTTTAAAAATCATTGTCGACGAACAGACAGACAGACGGAATTTATTTAAATAGTAAGCTATATTCCGCAGAGCTAGGAAGTGAGTTTTACATCAAGCCTTTATCATTGCCTATATTTTTTTAAACATTTGCCTACTTCAAACATCAACAGCATTAACATTGCATCGGGTGAAGATAGCGAAAGAGCATAGTTGTTTCAAAATTGTGTCTAAATGTAAGCTTTTTGACTTGTAGTATCAAGCTTATACAGCTACTGTATAAACAAATCAAAATAGGTTTGTTATATTAACTTGGGCGTTGTATTTTAGGCAGCTTACCTGTTACGGCTTCGGAATGATGTTCTTCGGTCCTGTGTTGTTGTTATGTGTGGACTTGGTCTGCATCACCCGAGTATTTATACCTGGGATCGTGACGTGACATTGTATCCGTGACATCACAGACTTCCCGAATTGGTCTCAATCCGTAGAATCGCCACCTGCCTTAAATGGAGCGATGCAAGTTTGTGTTAGTGGTTGATAAATATAAACCGGACATTTCGGTTCTGACAGTGTAAGGTGGAATTTCCTTGATGTTATATAATGTGGCATCTAAACATTGTTACCTATTCGACCTATTCGATACCTATTCGTCTTACAGCGCGTGTTTACCAGCATTGCTTATATATATATATATATATATATTTATGTATATATATATTATATAGTATAATAATATATATAATATATATATTGGTGTAGTTTTGGCAGTACATCTTCTTTTTCAGGCAAGTTTTATTGAATGCCAAGGAATATTTCGTTTTCGCAGCCTTCTTCCGGTATTTTGTTCCCAGTTGTCGATCAGATGTTTCGTTTTTGCTGGTCGGTAAATCAAGATTTAGATCACCAGTATTCATGTATTTAGTTATCTGCTAGCGACGTTTTCCGGTTTTCCAAAACATTATTGGTCCGCCCCTGGTAGCTTTCAGTCGGGAGAGTGCTGGGCTTCTTGACCTATCCCGGTAGTGGCATCCCGGTTCGAAGTCGGCTTCGGCGCTCGCTATTTTGCTTCCTGATGGGATGGGCCTGCGGCCAGTGGCAGCGGTTGCGCATTGAAAGGTCAGGTTGAAGTCAGTGAGCGGGGCGGACCGTGTCAGGTATGGTCGGGCACGTAAACTTTCGTCTAAATTCTGCGACCACCAGAAATTGTAGCGATCGGGTGGTGGGGTCAAGGGCCCTGCGCCACAAGCTCTGCCTTTAGCGTGGGTCTGAACTTCGGAAATCCATCCATACAAAAACATTCGGACAAAATTTCTTAAAAAAAAAAAAAAAAATCAAGCTGGGTTAACCATTTATGTAACAACTTTTAACAGTTCAATACAAATTCAAATAATACATGTTCCAAAGTATACATCAACACTAAAAAAAAGAGAAATTGTTAAAGTTGATTTTATAGACATTTGAGATTCCGGGAACGAGACTATTCATACAATGGTACCACATTTAACGCCAGGTTCGCCCGGATGTTTCGAAAACTGATAATGTACATATACATTGTTGACAAATGCATACACTTGAAGGCACTACATCCGAAGGCACTTTAAGCCTTTTTGGTTAGCCCTTATATAAGTGTTAACCAAAAAGGCTAAGAGTGATGCACGAACCAAGCTGTCTGTTAAGCTTTGGCTTCTCCTTACGGATGAACAGGTCCTCGAGCACATAAAGTCGTCGTCTGTTGCTACATGTTGTCAGGATAGTCGTGTTTTCAGTCAAGTCCTTTCGTGTGATGTGTCTGTTGTGTGCTTGTTGTCGTGTGGTCGCGTGGTGCCCCCGTCGCCGAGGTCCTGGTTTAGCGCCGGGAGAGAGTGGTAGTGGTCAGTCCAATGTAATCTGTTTATATATATATATATATAATATATATATATATATAGTATATATATATATATATATTATATTGGTGAAAATTAATTCCTTCACAAATAATTTTACCATATTATCAGGATTGTTTTGTGACTGAAAGCATACTAATTTCCTCTCGTGAAGAACGATGATGTAAAGACATAAATAAACTAGTGTACTATTAAAAAATAAGTATAATCACAATTCACAGCTTCTATTTGGTTTGCCCGACAAACATTATTTTCACAAGATATAGCTGGTCATGGTATTAATAAGTTATAAGGACTAAATAAGTTAAGATCATTAAAAAATATTAAATCCAGCACCGCGCCGATCAAACTAAAACTATGCGAAAAATCACAAATATTGAAATGCAACACACAAACACAATGCGAAGACAAAGGCAGGATAGTTGCGCATTATTTGGCATAGCTGTGCCATATTTGTATCTTTTATATATTTACTTAAGTGATACTGTTTGACCGTCGTGAATTTAGCAGCAGATTGATCATCCATCTACGGCAGCAAATTTTTGATTTTTTTTTGGCAAGACGCGACCAGACTCGAGACATCTCAAAACAGGACTGCAAGACTGGTTACCGGGGGATTATTCAGGACGTGGGCTGTTTGGGAGGGCCGTTAGGGCGTACAACGAAAACCTGACCGAATGTCCATCGCCAGACCCATTCGTGGGATCCTTCCAAGTGTTTAGAGCTGGGGTAGTGATATATTTTAAAGGGACACTGCCTCTTCCGGATGATATCGCAAAAAACATGCTAAAACAAGTCTATTAGTGGACTAAATATTATTTGTAATCGTCCTCTTATGCTCACCAAAGCAGCGCAAATACAAAAAACTATCATTTATTTCATTTTTTTATAATAATACAAAATCGGTTTGCGATTTCCACTCACCACTAGATAATATGGCAGAGATTGAGCGCCAAATTCAGCGCAGCTCAGACATCTCCGTATTTGTAAACAACATTGTACAGAGAGTACCTCAAAACAATGTAAACAATCTGATAAAGAACTCTGTTGGAGAAAACTTCATCAATGGTTAGAGTGAAAAATCCTTTGGAACACATCCTCAATCCTTTTAGAACAACTCCTTCCGCTTAATCCTATTAATGAGTTTAATTCAGGCATAATAACACTTTTTTTGACATTACAAATTCCTCCGACAGAATGCCTTGAGCAAAAAATATCATCATTTTCCATAGTTGCACAACCTGCAATTAACTTGTTTTTTTTTACGTAAGTGGTGGTGGACTCGTCAGCTCAATTGGCTGGAAGAACACTGAACCTTTGAACGATGATCATTAGGGCCCTGGGTGCGAATAAAAAAAAAACAGACTTCATGGTGCTTATCAAATTCCGGTTGTTCTTTTAAATATTAAATTTTTACTTTTAGGACAGTGTTTATTCGAGTTTTTTAAACAGTGTTCAATTTTCATATCTGCCTTAAGTAACAGCTATAAGCAGATGTTAAACATATGCCCGGGAAAACAGGGGGGCAGAGGGGGTGCTTTGTCCCCCATCAGCAGGACCGGGGGCGGGCGCCCCCAACTTTGGCGAACGCTGATTCTTGACGTTTTGTAGCTTCTTTTTCAATATAATACATCGGAATTGGTGGACGGTTTGTTTTAAAAATTCTGCAAACATCACTCTTCTTCCTCAAATGTTTACCAGTTTTTTTATCTTTGTCAGTGAGGTTCTGTTTAATAAACCGGATGCGAAAAAACAGGGGCGTCGCCACTGGAGGGAGCCCCAGAATGGTTTTGTCCCCCTTATTATGATTTTAACATCAGTCCTTAAGACAGGGGCAAACACCTAGCTGCTTCCTTAAACACTTGGCTGGCCCCACTCATAACGTTGCATGACGTCATCCCTGCGAAGAAGTGTAATTTGGTAGCGACCATGGCAGAAGCAGCTCCAAAGAAGTTGGTGGGGCAAGTTGTGAGATTCAGAGCTGGATAATTGCATTTCCCCTCTTGTTCGGTTCCTAGCTTGCAAATATCTTATTTAACGTTAATATACCTTAAAATTGAGCAAGTTTTGTGTCATTTACAACGTTGGTGCCTGGTAGTGGCAAAACAATGGCGCTGGGCAATTATTTATCACATGACAACTTTTGTCTGCTTGACGCGTCCATTATCAGGACGATCCAGGACGAAGATTGATCGATTTGGATGTAGGCATTTTCGAACAGATGCCCCTTTCACGCTTTCCGTTAACTTGCGTTAATTCACTCTATCGAATTTTGGAAACATTTTTCATTTCATGTTTTACACACCATACACACATAAGCAATACAATCACACAACAAACACACAGGCAACACACACAACATGAGGCGATCGGGTCCTCTCCCGCCGCGCCGGGACACCCTACATCAGGTCACAGAGAAGCCGACCGGGGTGGCCAGTTCTCCCTGCAGGCTCAAACCCCGCGGGACAGCCCCGACGCGGCAACCCGCACCAGGTAGCGCGGCAGTCGGGCAGATGGCGCTGTCAACACACCATCAGACGTATGCGGCATCTCAGCCAACCAGAGCCTCTTCAGAAGTCGGCACCGGCTCGACACACACAGAGCGCCTCGTTGGGTCGAAGTGGGGACCGCCGGCGGCCGTGTCGACCGAGCAGCAACCGCCCTCCCGCTCCAGGCTGTATATAGAGCTGGATGACTTCAGATGACAGGGAGCAGCGGCGGCGGCAACGAAATTTGCTTCATAGTACGTTAGTAAATCATTTAAAACAATATTGCCTCAGTGGTATTGCTTAGATATTCTTCAAAATCCGGTGTGGATATATTCGGCTGATTTATATAAGTTGTTTCGGGTAGAATGGCCCTATCCTAATTGATGAATCTGCCTCTGGTCCTGGTCATGACCCCTCAAAGTGCAAAGAGCTACCTGTCACCCCCAGGCCAGCCATGATGGGAGTGAGCTAAGAAGGTACCTGTAACAAATATATTGTTAATCTTCAGAAGGAGTAGGTACATCAGGAATTATGTGAGTAGCGCTGTCATTTGCTTCTGAAGATGTGTTCATGTTAATCTCAATACCAGTTAGCGCCGGCAGGGTGCTACATTAATTATGTACGATTTCTCGTGGACCAGAAGCTTCTCCAAGAGAGTCTCTGACCTCAGGTATGTCAAAAGGTCAGAAGAGACCGTCTCCTGATGCAGCGAGATGGTGTCATTGGCCACCAATGCAAAAACAGCAGCGGTGGCCGTGCGACTGTCGATGACTTATATATTTGACGAGCATGCCATCAGCCGCCTGACCGATCGAACGTGGCCCTCTCTGACAGTCCAGATCTATGCCCTTGGACTACTGGTTCTGGTCGGCTGCGTTCACGGAATTTTCGTAAAACCCTCCTGCAACACTGGTGGGAATCGTGGACGCCTGCGGAGGTCTTCACTTGTTGGTTTTAACTGGAAGATATCAGACGTGCGGTGCGGCATATATCGTTCAGAGAAGAGCCGATATCTGTTCCCGTAAAAACGGCACCAGTAATGTTGAAAGCGAAAATATGCCTGTCCGAGATAAATATGAAAAACGATCGTTTTACGATCATGGCGATATGTAATTATAACGTATGCAAATATATTTATTTTCACTTAGGAGTGTTTTAAAATTAACATTCATTATGAAAGACCACGTAGGTCTCCAATTGAGGTGAAAGCCGAAATCCGCGAATAAAAATTGGGTGTCTAGTCGAAACTAATTTCGCCCCCCTCCCTTCCTCCCACTTTGAAATCGTTCCCGGGGCCCTGGACATTAAAATGGACACTGTTAACAATATCTAATACCCCAGCTTCAAACACCTGTTAGGATGCCCCAAAAGGGTCTGTTGATGGACATTTGGGCAGGTTTGTATGAGCTCTCTAACAGTCGTTGTTTTATGTGTACTTTTAGGGTTGTGTTTTGTTCTATTATGTATATTTTTAAGTTCTTAATTTGATGTGAGTCTTAAGCTTGTGTTTCTCTGTGTATGATATTGGTATGATGTGTTAATTTGATGTGTATTATTTTCGACCAGAGCTGTAATTGCGTCACTGCTGCCGCCTGAAACCTGTTGCTCATTTACTTGAATAAACTAAAGTTAACTAGACGCCTTCCGACAAACTACGAGCAAAACTGGGATGGGACAGGCTTACAACGAGACGACGTATGCACAGACTGACGCTCTAGCTCCCTTCCCGGAGCAGGATGTGGACACATCTGTTGAGCAGGGAGATCCAGAAGTGAGATGTGTCGTCCAGACAGCTACAGCACTCCATGTGGCTGCATCAGAAGCGACTCGCTTCGCCAGTCTATTAGAAAGACTTGAACGCTTCTCAGATTGGCACCGAGCCAAGAGGGCTGTCGCACTATGCCTCAGATACAGAGACGTGCTCCTGAGGCGGTGCTCTTCAGTTGGACGGCCACTGACAGTGGAAGAGTTGCAAAGAGCAGAGACAACGATAGTACGGGCTGCGCAGAAGACGGCGATCCCTGGCGAATGAGATCCCCAGAGGACCGATGAAGCAGTTGCCATGAACCAAACGTAAACAAAGCGAAGACGCAAGACGTCAGGAGATCACGAGTAAACTGCACGACTGTCCTTACGTCAGAGCTGACGAGTGCTAGTGTGCGGCGGCAGGATCGAAGAGCAGGACCTTGCCAGTGCTCAGCGCACCGATTATACTCCCCCGGACAGGCCACATCACACGCTTGGTTGTTGACCATTGTCATCAGGGAACTCACCATTCTGGGCGAGGAATGACAATCGCTGAAATTCGTTCCGCAGGGTACTGGATCGTTGGTGTCAGAGGTGCAGTGTCACGTCACATTCTGAACTGTGTGACATGCAAGAAGATCCGCGGAACTCCTCAGGGACAGAGGATGGCAGATCTGCCGGTGGACCGCTTGAACCCAGCTGAGCCGTTCACCTACAGCGCTGTGGACCTCTTCGGCCCGTTCTACGTCAAAGAACGGCGGAGTAGCCTGAAGAGGTGGGGAGTAATGTTCACCTGCATGGCGTCAAGGGCGGTGCACATAGAGACGGCCAACTCGCTCTCCACAGACTCCTTCTTGAACGCATTCAGGAGGTTTGTCGGTCGGCGGGGTCCTGTAAGAACGCTACGTTGTGACAGAGGGACTAACTTTGTCGGCGGCAAGAGAGCTCTGGAAGACGCCCTGAAAGAAAAATGGACAGAACAAGATCCAGGAGAGCTTCTGACAAAAAAGTGACTGTGACTGGGTTGACATCGAAATTTGAATGTTCCGATGCAGTCACATGGGTGGCGCGTGGCGAGCGCATGATTCCGATCTGGCAAGATCGGCGCTCAGCGCCGTGCCATCACACGCTGAGATTCGAGCGGTCCTGCGGAACAAGATGGTGGAAGCTGAGGCTGTCATTAACAGTCGTCCTTTACCTTTCCCAGAGATGACCCAAGTAGACGTAGTCGAACCATTGACCCCTAGTCAAATACTAACCCAAAAGACTAAACAGGTCCTGCCCCTCCCTGGTAGTTTTCAGTCTGCAACGCCTTACTTTGCCGTCAACGATGGCGGAGGGTGCAGTATCTGACTAACCAGTTCTGGACCAGATGGATGGCGGAGGTGCTCCCGACGCTGCAGGAGCGCCGACGATGGACGGGGACGCGGCCCAACCTGCAGCCGGGCGACGTTGTTCTCCTCATCGATCCTGAGTCGCCCAGGAACTGTTGGCCCCTGGGCCGAATCACGGCGGCCCTCCCGAGCCGGGATGGCTTGGTGAGGAAGCAAGGCTCTGGGTGAATGGAAGGAGCGGAGCGTGCCTGACATAAACTATAATTCTCGACAGCAGGACGTCCGACGGTGCTGATGACCGCTCAGCCGAGCCAGCTCTCGTACACGGACCCACGAGGTGCTGATGACCGCTCAGCCGAGCCAGCCTCGTACAGCGGACGCACGAGGTGCTGTGACCGCCTCACGCCGAAGCCAAGCTCTCGTACAGCGGACGCCACGATGTGCTGATGAACGCCAGCGAGCCAGCTCTCGTACAGCGGACCCACGAGGTGCTGATGACCGCTCAGCCGAGCCAGCTCTCGTACAGCGGACGCCACGAGGTGCTGATGACCGCTCAGCTGAGCCAGCTCTCGTACAGCAGACGCCCCGAGGTGCTGATGACCGCTCAGCCGAGCCAGCTCTCGTACACGGACGCCACGAGGTGCTGATGACGCCAAAGCCGAGGCCAGCTCTCTACACGGACGCACGAGGTGCTATGTCTGGCAGCCGTGCGCCAGTGATGTGACAGCTGCGACGTCGTGATGTGAGCGCGGCCCCGAGCGGCGCGATGTCAAGAGCCGGACGGCCGCCAGCCCGTGTTGTCGGTGATGGGGAGCACGGCCCCGAGCGCCAGTGAGTGAGCGCGGTCCCGACGGCGGCTGCAAGAGCGACGGCGCCAGCCGTGCGTCAGTGATGTCGAAGGCGGGCCCCGAGCGGTCGGTGTCGGAAGAGCCGACGCCGCCAGCCGGCGTCATGATGAGGGAGGCACGGCCCGAGCGGTGATGAAAGGGTTGGCCGCATCGTCGCGGGGATAAGCCACGGCGCGGACAGTTGGTGTCAGTACATCGTGACTGTATTTTCAGGAGCGAAGATGACCTGAGTTAACTTTGTGCACTAGTTTCTAAGTAAAGTTGGTAAATTTGCAAATTTAGAGGAGCATGTTACCGCCCATGTGCCAGTCTGGGCGATGTAGATCTGCATATTTGTTCTTTGATTTAGTTCACTCTTCCTTTTTTGTTTATTGACACGTTGTTGACGTATCTGGTCGTGCTCTCACTTCGAAACGTCGTATAATGGCGAACGTTATGTCGTCATTTGGACCCGCACCAGGTCATCGCGATATCATTAGACCGACATGTTTGTCCTTGAACGTTAGTGATCGCGAGCGTTCTGTTGTTTATGAGCAACGTGTCACTGCCTTGTGAACCGCGACAGAAAAAATGTCGTTATGTACTCAACTGGGGTTGTAAGGTTAAATGCAAGTTAAATGCAAATAGACGACATTACTTTTGTTTACATTCACTGGAAGAATGCCATTCAGACCCCTCCCGAGCAGTTTAAAGGGCCCCTCCGAGGCTGAAAGGCCCTATTGGGCACTGGTCCCCTTGGTGCTGACTAAGGCCAATTAGGCATGTTCAGGGACCCTTTTGACCCGCCCAGGGACCCTTCTAGTCTGGTCAAGAGCCTCTCTGACCTACAAAGGGCCCTTTTGAATTTCCCAGGGGCCCTTAAGACCTGGTAAGGAACTGCTCTGGCTGCTTTGTCACCCTACCGACATTCAGGGCACATCTAACCTGCTCAGGGGCCCCTCCGATATTTCCAGGAGTCCCTCCGAGCTGCCCAGGGGTCCCTCTGTTCTGATTACAGGCCCATTCGGCATGTTCATACCCCTTCCGAATCACCCAGGGACCCTTTTGGTATATCCAGAGGCCCCTATGACCTCAACAGGGGCCTTTTGAACGTCTATATAAAAAACTTAGGTCTTGTCATTGACAGGCACCTGTGTTTTGAATCTCACATTGACCAGCTGACCGCCAAAGTACAGCAGCACTAATCGCCCTGATGACAATGCTCGAATCTTGTACCGCGTCTGCGCAAAATCTACGACAGATTGTGGGAAGGTCTGGTTATGTCATCAATTAGTTTGCCTGTCGATCTACGGGACATGTGGTATGACGCAGATGCACCGTATCCAAAAACTTGTAAATTTGTGCACCCGAGTCATCACCGGGAAGCGAAAATACGACAGGATATCGTGTGAAGCTGATCGACTCGGTATCTTGTCAGCCCGCAGCCTATTTGAGTACCACCAATTGACTTTAACGAAATCGATACTACGTTTTGGCGAACCCGAGATCCTGCGACAGATGTTTGAACGCATAGAGCATGGCCAGGGAACTCGGCAGATCGGGCAACTACGTTTGCCAAGAATTAGAAGTGGACGGGGAACGCAGGGCTTGTCTATTGTGGTGCAAAAACTGTACCAAAATCTGCCTACGTGCTATGACAGACACGCATGCGGAGGTCAGCGTTCCAAAGCCGATCTGCTTGGATATGCTCGAGATCAAACTAAGAATTGATCGAATCGTATGTCCTGAATGATTATGTTCGTGCGGTGTATGTTTTTTGCGTGTACCCAACCTCTCTATTCCATATTATGTGACATTGGCAACTGAAAAGCTTCGCATCCGCGTGGACGGAGCCGCAATACATGAATCTGAATCTGAATCTATGAGGCCTTCTGGTCTTTCAGAAAGTGTTCTGTTGGGCGGTGGTCCTAAAGGGCCTCTGAAGTGCTCTTAACTCTCCAAAGACCATGCTTAGCGTGGTCTCCAGACAATTTTGATAGTGTCCATGTTACCGCGCTGCGGAGTCTCATCGGCCCTTGTTGGTGCGCTGCACTCACCGAAAAGCGCTCCCTGGCCTCCAGGGGAGGGGGCGACCAACCCCTGGCTACGTTCCTGCTCAGAGGCGGCCTGGTGGGGCCCCTCTGAGGTGGCCCCGTGTGGCTCCTGTTTTGTTGTATTTAAAAATGAAAACAATACAATAAAAGTAAAAGCTTTACATTATATATTTCAATCTGCAGGGCCCAGAGGCACGCACAAGGGAGCGCACAGGCCCGTACCTCCTTACGAAATGCGGTCCCCTAGGCCCCTATGAGGCAGCCAAGTGAGCCTCCGTCCGGTTGTTCAAGAACCAGAACGGGTGGACCTATTTTCTTTTAAAAGACACCATTATATTTGGGTTAGGAACGCAATTTCATCAGCCTGCAAACATTCAACTGTCAAAAGATTCGCACATGACTCACGCGACATTCAAACCACAATATGGCGGATGTGCATTCTCGCCCGTGCAATAGATTGTACTGCAGTATTTCAGAGTACGGCGGGTGTGCATTCTCACCTGTGTATTAGGCTTTAACGCAGTACTTAAGAGTATACAGCAGGTGTGCACTCCCGCCTGTGTAATAGGATGTTCTGCAGCATTTTACAGTTCGGCGGGTATTCATTATTGCCTGTGTAATAGGCTGTACCACAGTACTTCAGAGTACGGCGGGTGTACATTCTCGCCTGTGTAATAGGCTGTAACGCAGCACTTCAGAGTACAGCGGGTGTGCATTATCGCCAGTGTAATAGGCTGCTGCACAATGCTCCCGAGCAGACGAGAGGAGAAGACGAAAAGGCATTCTGAATTATATTCAGATCAGCTAATATCACTTGACTTTCAACGTGGGCTAGAACATTTGGTCGATCATCAGTACTGAATGAATCGGGCGTAACGGTTTCGATTTTTGTCGAAATGAAAACAAAATATGTAATAGGCTACTCTATCCATCAACTGAGCTTGTAGCAGATGGAATACACCATTGCACGTTAAACAACAGTACTAACAATTTCGAGTTAGAGTCATGACTCATGACCCGAATAATGTACTACGAATTGCTATCGTTGATGAAACACTTAATTATACATGTAATTTTCCTCAACACGTATCGCAACGTCATACCTTTAAATAATTCAGCAATACATTATCGAGCGCAATGGTGGCCTTTTGCACCATGCATTGAGGCTCTTCCTCCAGAAAGTGTCCTGTTTTATAGTGAAGCTAGAGTGCATAGAAACTTATGGGTGTGTGAGTGTCGTGACAACCACGTTTTATATGTAAAAGATACATTAAGACAAGGGTGATGTATACATATACAGAAACACATACAGACACTTGTATTCGGACCCTGCATAGTATTGATTTTGTGGTATCCACGTTATTACACAAATGAAATACTTAGCGGAATAAAGATACGAAATACAGCATCCGATGAAGATAAAAACACAGATGATAAAACACGGTGGCAAAAGAGTGACAACGCAGCTGGCTTCTGGTGTTGGGGCGTTCCAGGAGCTCGCGGCTCGGTATGTAAAGCTGCGCTTTGCGAACTCCGTCCGCACGCGGGGCAGCTCGAGCTGGCCGCCTTCACTGGCGCGCGTGTGGCGGACGGACACGTCGGCACGCCTCACCATTCGACGGCGCAACAGTTCTGAAGCGCGAGGGAAAGTGATCAGGTGGCATACAGTGGCAATGCCACGTTCAGTAATCATATAATCAACATGAGGCCATCATAGCTCCCGTAATGATGGGATGACATGATCCGAGGCCAGTTACAATGCGAACGCCGAAATTGATCGCCTTTACACGCGCTGCCTTCTCTAAGCTGTGGTCCAGTTACCCCATAACGTTATGCAATAGCGCATGAGATGGAAGACGAGAGCTTCGACCAGCAGACGTCTGACGCATTTTGGCAGTTTATGACGGATTCTCGCGAGACCCACCAGCACATTATAGCAGCGCTGAACGAGCGACGAGACGTGGCAGTTCCATGACAGGTGCGGGTCGATGACAACACCCAGCACCTTGACGCTTTATGAGGGAAACATTTCATTGTCGCCGAAATTAACCAATAAGTCAGCAGTGACGTTTTGAGAGCGAGATCTAAAGACCATCATCTCCGTTTTGGCCGGATATTTTTTAGATGGTTCTGTGTAAATCACATCATAGCTATAAGAAGAGAACTCTCAATACGAGTTTTTAGGGCCTGAAAGTTCGATGGAGGGTCAGCATCAAGGAACTGGGCGTCGTCAGCGTACATCACGATCCTTCCGTATGGAAGGTGCTGTGGCAGATCGTTGGTAAAAAAAGAGAAATAGCACAGGTCCCAGGATGGATCCTTGGACCACCCCGTAGGTAACGTTGAGTGCGCACGTGCGCACGTATGAAGTGAATTAGCATTAAAGAGACTGTTGCATCTCGTTTTCTAAAACGTTTGCATGTGCGTTGTGTGATCTGAAGTCATAATCCAATAACTATAAGTAGTATATATCCGCCCCTGTAGCTCAGTGGGAGAGTGCTGGTCTTCTGACCTATCCCAGTAGTGGCAGCCTGGGTTCGAGTCGTGCTTCGGCGCTCGCTATTTGCTCCTGAACTGCAGAGGCCTGCGGCCGGTGGCAGTGGTCGCACTCAAGGCCAGGTGACGTCAGCGAGCGGGGTGGAACGTGTCCAAGTATGTCGCACGTCAAACTTTCCGTCTCTTAATTTGCGGCCAAGCAGGAATTGCGCGATCGGGTGTGAGGTCAGGACCAGCGCAACAAGCTCTGCTTAGCGCGGGTTCTGACTTCGGAAAGCCATCCATACAAAAAAAAATCGGACTAAATTTATTAAAAAAAAAATATATATATATATATACTCGGGAGTACTGATGCATAGGGATAAGCACTAAGGCATAGCATAGGCATAGCTCAGAGCAACATCCACAAATACTCCAAAGTGGCTTGATGCAACATCACAACATAATGTTGATGACGACATTCGCAGAACACATCGTGCGGCCCGATATAGCTCTGTTTCCTCTGCCGTTGGATAATTTGTGTTACTGATTGACATAATTATAATTAGTTTTTAATATATGTATTCCAGAGCACCATCTGGAGCGATTTAGCTAATTTATCTTGTCTAGTAAAGCACGCAGGTAATACACATGAGTATAAGTGACCAAACAGGCTAACATGATATGCTACTTAGCAATTGCTGCCTTTACCGGAAATGACTCTTATTGCTGACAAAGCTTCCAAGCATCGGTAAGTTACGCGGCATTCAACGTCATTTATGTCATTGCCACCTTTTATGTGTAAGCTTCACGGTATCCAGCGATTAAAAAAGGCGTTCACGTTAGTCACACTTTCACGCACAGCGTTCTCTCTATAATAATTCCTGTCTTGATTCCTTGTCATCCTGACCCCGAGGTAATAACCCCTGCCTTGGTACCTTGTCATCCTGACCCCGAGGTAATAACCCCTGCCTCAGCTCCTTTTCATCCTGACCCCGAGGTAATAACCCCTGCCTTGGAACATTGTCATCCTGACCCCGAGGTAATCATCCTTGCCTTGGTACCTTGTCATCCTGACCCTGAGGGGGGAAGTCGACATTATCAATAGCATTACCGGCGTAATAGTCCCGCTATCATGTGCCCCATCGATAGACGTTGGATCGGAATGCTATCCGATGTACATCCTTCCCAGTCGTCAGCGGCGGCGGCGGCGGCGGCGGCGGCGGCGGCGGCGGCGGCGGCGGCGGCGGCGGCAGGTGGCGGCGGTGTGGCGGCGGCGGCGGTGGCGGCGGGCGGCGTGGGCGGTGGCGGCGGCGGGGTGGCGGTGGCGGTGGGGTGGCGGTGCGGTGGCGTGGCGGTGGCGGTGGCGGTGGCGGTGGCGGTGGCGGTGCGGTGGCGGCGGCGCGGTGCGGCGGTGGCGGTGGCGGTGGCGTGGCGGCGGCGGCGGCGGCGGCGGCGGCGGCGGCGGCGGCGGTGGCGGTGGCGGCGGCGGCGGCGGTGGCGGCGGGCGGCGGTGGCGGCGGCAGTCCCGGGGGAGCTGAGTCGGTACCAGCCACAGCACCAGGTCCTCGAGGCGAACGGCCGCGAGGACCTGGTGTCGATGTGCATTCTTGTGTCGTGTGTTCTGGGACTGGGACACCGACGTCTTGAGGCACCGAGCGGCGTGATGTACGGGCTGTACCAGCACTACCACAAGAGGTGGAGAGACGCTAGAAGACGAGAATCACAGCAGCAGCAGCAGCAGCAGCAGCAGCAGCAGCAACAGCAGCAGCAGCAGCAACAGCAGCAGCTGCAGCTGGAAGGAGTGATTCAGAATGCAGTTTCAGAGGTCCGGGCCCCTTAAATCGGCCTACACGCCAGGTCAGTAGTGTTTGTGTCAAGGTGCAAGGTGATGATGATGTTGACGATGACGTCTTCTCCTGAAGTTTGTTTGGCAAAACTCTGAATATGTATTCCTTAATTGATTTGCAGGTGTTTCCCTGATGTGAGAAGGTGTAAAGACAGTATGTCATGACAATGAAAAAAATAACATGAAAATGAGTGTTTTGATCGTTTATCGGATATTGAGCTATGAACCTCAGACTGCTGGGCATTTTTCGAAATAATAATTACTAAACCCTGAAGATTAATTCTTGGCTGTATAAATATATTTTTTTTTGAATGACTTGCGATCCGAATGTTGGTGTTCATACTTTATTCACGCAATACATATAAATATATATATATATATATATTTATATATTCAAGATTAAGATATATATATACATATATATATATATATATATTTTGATTAACAACGTAATTTGTATATATAAATACGGTTAGTTTCTTATATTTAAAAATACAACCAAAGTGATCTGTGTTTTTTCATTAGGGCAACATATTTGTAGGAGATTGTTTGTGTAAAACTGTTGATAACACCACAGAGATTACTTCATCAGTCCATATGATGACCAAAAACCGGTATCGAGTTTTCTGGTCACACGGGTCACCTTTAATAGATTGCTAGATCGGAGTATCACACCTCTATCGAAAATGCTGGTATGTTTCCAATAGTCGGTGGCGGGGCCGGCCATTATGACGAAGTGAGGCCGATGCCGACCAGACCCGTTCAATAGACCGATCACCACCACACTGCGGTGACTACAGGGGACTATCGATCCCCTCTGTGTGCGCACCGGTCATAACGACTATAATTATTGTCGGGCTCAGAGGTACCAATAACCGATTTACTCGACCGCAATGTGCTTGGCCACAACACGAACGACGCAGTGGTAGCTTGAAAAATCTAGTGAAAAGCGGTGAATGGTAGAAGCGCTGGATCCTACCGTGGAAGTGTCGTATGTCACTTTGTCATAGAGGTAACATAGGTTGAATTGATTGCTTAGCATTGTGAGTACCAAATTTATAGTTTTGCATTATATCAGATGTTGTCTGAGTCTGATCGCAACTTGAGCCGTCAATATGTTAGAGTTGATGTTTGAAAAACAATTAGTGCTTTTGAGATGAGAAGCAAAGGTTTTGAATGAAAATTAACATTATTAGACTCAGCAGCCTTTTTAGTTGTGCAAATGCTGAACTCACACCAGGATCATCACAATAGCGAATAATGTGGCGGTACCTAGCCGTAGCACACGTTTTGTTTTGCCTGTTTTGTTACCACGCATGCACGTGGATCACGAAAACGGACCCCGGGATTTGAACCCTAGGATTCAAATTCAAGATCCTTTGGGATCCTAGATCTGCCCTCAAATTTTGTAGAGGGATTCATCTGGACTCGGTATCATAGTCATCGTTTTGTAAAGAGATTCATTCGGAGCTTAAATCCGACCGGCAAAATATATCAAGAGACCAACCATATTTGTCTCGTCCATAGCTTTTTTACATTTTTCCCCTTTTTTAGAGCATATTCTTTTAGACATTTTAGTAGTTTTTGCTTCATCTTGATGTAAATCAAACTAATATGAACGTAGGTATGTAATTTGTTGTAAGAAGAAGTCATAAAACGCTTGATTGGGCCTCTAAATGTTCATTATATTAAATCCCTAATAATCAGATCATTCCAAAATAAATAACTATATTGGGGATCATATCATATTAAATTTGTTACTGAAATTGATAATGGGAATCGAGGTTAGGACCCTGAAGGTACATTGCTAAAAAATTAATTCAAGATTCACTGGCAACTAGATCAATTTGGAATTTTGGAAATATAATTGAAGGCATGAATTAAAACCCGTGGATCATGTTTCATTTGTTGTTGCTCACAAACATGTTTGCTCTTGACATGACGCAACTGAATTTGGCAGGTGAACTGGCGGGAGGCCCTGCAGCGCCGAAAGATGCCGACTGCAGATCATCGTCTGCCTTATAACCATGACGTCATTATTGCAGGTGAACTGGCGGGAGGCCGGCCTGCAGCGTCGAAAAGATAGCGACTGTCAGATCATCGTCTGCCCTAATAACCCAATGACGTCATTATTGCAGGTGAACTGGGCGGGAGGCCGGCCTGCAGCGCCGAAAGATAGCCGACCTGTCAGATCATCGTCTGCCTTGTTACCAATGACGTTCATTATTGCAAGGTGACTGGCGGGAGGCTGGCCTGCAAGCGCCGAAAGCAAGCCAGACTGTCAGAAGTTCATCGTTTGCCTTGTTAACCAATACGTATTTTGCAGGTGAACTGGCGGGAGGCGGCCTGCAGCGCCGAAGATAGCCGACTGTCAGATCATCGTCTGCCTTGTTACCTCAATGACGTCATTATTGCAGGTGAAACTGGCGGGAGGTCGGCCTGCAAGCGCCGAAAGATAGTCGACTGTAGATCATCGTGCTGCCTCGTTACCCAATGACCGTCATTGTTGCAGGCAAACTGGCGGGAGGCCGGCTGCAAGCGCCGAAGAGTAGCGCGACTGTCAGATCATCGTCTGCCTTGTTACCCAATGACGCATTATTGATAGGTGAAACCTGGCGGGAGGCTGGCCTGCAGCGCCGAAAGATAGCCGACTGTCAGATCATCGTCTGCCTTGTTACCCAATGACGTCATTATTGCAGGTGAACTGGCGGGAGGCCGGCCTGCAGCGCCGAAAGATAGGCGACTGTCAGATCATCGTTTGCCTCGTCACCTGTGGAATGATGATCCTCGTCGCTGGCTCCTGTATGCTCATAGGAGCGGTTTTTGTGCTCGACGTTGAGTTGGTGGGTTTAGAGTTCGACGGGTGGCTGCACCTTTTCCTTGGCCCTAGCCGCCCCCCGCCATGGCATTAACAGCCACAGCCAAGCCACAGCCACTCCCAAATGTCAATGGCGTGGCGTTGGACAGCCATGAGGATTTGTGTAAATTCACATTATGTGCTTTATTTCCATTCTACTGTTATGGCAACATGCCACGGCTGGTTTTAACCATGATTGGCTTGATAAGAATTGATGCAAAACAAAATCCCAGGTGACTATGCAGCACAGCCGTAGCCACAGCATGATCTAGAGATTTTCCAGTCCCAGTCAACCCCATTCAGCATGGGGTTCGGCCAGCCATGGGGATAGCCGCCCCATGCAAGAACTCTTTGGTGTTACCCAGTCACTTACAAGTTAACACAGAGGTGATGTATTATGCCATTTGTGTTTGTCCATTGAGGCGTTTTGGTCGCGACGATGCGTATGTCAAAGTGCGCGCCAAAGGGGACGGGGGACGCGTCCCCCAATACTTTCGGATTTTAACAATTACAATACCAATTAGACCAGACATGCGCATGGATCTGAAAGAAGGATCAATGATCCCGGAGGATCTCTCGACAAAACGTAATACTAGATATATGATCCCACTAGATCCAACGACAAAATACATATTGGGATCTTGAATCCCAGTGGATACCTCGATTAAATTTAGCATCGAATCTTTGATCCTACAATATCATATGGCAAACAATGAAAATGGATCTATGATACTAACGGATCTCGGATCCGACAGGATCCGACTGATAAATTATGTCATAACTGTAGTATTTCTTGACAAAATCGAACTACAGACTTACGCTCATGCTAGTTTTATTTACAACTAATTGAAATGTACTGACATTTACTTGAAAATGGGATCCGAAAACACATCTGTATAATGGCGGGTCTGAGATCCCAGTGGATTTGAAGTGAGTGCAAAATGGTGCTTGCGATCTCGGATCCCGGCGGATCCGTCGACCAATGTTGACAACTGATCTATGATCCCAGTGAATCCATCGACAAATTGTTAAGGTGGATTTATGATCCCAGTGGATCCGAGATTCAGATCCCAGAGATAAGATCCCGGGATCTGTTTTCGGGATTCCGAGCACATGTCTGCTATAGATGTTGCATGGAAATAATATATTTCTATATGCCTCCGTCTCCCTCCCTTACTTTCGGAAGGTGACGCTGCCATTGCCATATATTATGCACTTTAAAGACCATAAGATTTGTTGACGGTGCACAAACATTGCGTTATGCTTAGACAACTTGCAGGCCGGTCTTAGATGTGCATTTTTTAGATAACGCTATCCTCGTCAACATAGGCGTAGGAGCCTATGGGCCAGGGGGGCAACTGCCCCCAACATTTTCGGATTTTAAGATTACGCCTATGGACGTTGCATGGAAAGAATCGACTTTAAAATGCATTTTGCCTCCCAACTTCAAATGAGTTCCTACGCCCCTGCTCGTCAACTATTCAAAGACAAAGTGCAAAAAAATAACAATGAAATACTCACCAGGTCACACATTGAACACTTTGGTACGTCGAAAATCCAGTTAGATACCTTAGCGGGATCATCAACGCAAATACATCGATTAAGTTTACGAAACAGTAGGATATTCAGCTACGTGAAATGCATGTTATTCAGGAAGATATTCACGTTCACATGAGTGGGCTTTCATTCATAATTGTTTTCGTTTTCCAGGAGATGACCCGTTCATGCTGATTGGTCCTGTGCTGGCCTGCTGTGGTGTACTCGTTCTGCTGCTTAGTGTTGAGGTGTGCGTTCGACGGCAGAAAGTCGTCAAACTCGCTGACGATCTCAGTTCAGGTCAGTGACATGTCAATGACAATGTCTGACCTGATTTCAGGTCAGAGTCACGTCGAGGTAGGATGGATCTCAGCTCAGGTCAGTGACATGTCAATGTCAATGTCTGACCTGATTTGAGGTCAGAGCCACGGTGAGGTAGGATAGATCTCAGTTCAGTTCAGTGACATGTCAATGTCAATATCTGACCTGATTTTAGGTCAGAGCCACGTCGAGGTGAGCGGGACCTTCAGGTAAGCTTCAAATCAAAATAAGGGTTGTGATAGGCTATGAACGGTAGATCAACTGAGGCAGGCTGCTTCAGCCAGATTTATCCTTTGATCAGATCAAATCAGCAGCTAGGGGCCTGAATTTCGCCCGGAACAGTCAGGATCAAATCGGCCGGAACGGTCAGAAGAAGGTAAAAAGGTAAAACCACCCCTCAGACCAGCCTTGCGGACATCACCTTCATAGGATCGGCGCGATGAGCGCAGTCTCTCTGGTGCTTTCGGGCCGGATGGACCGCCCCCACGTCTAACATCCGTGGGGGGAGGGGGCGAGAGATATGTGGGACGTGTTTTCCCATGCATATCTAGCTTTGCGCTCCATCCAGATGGTTTGTCCCGCGCCTATCGCATGGGAAGGGCGATAACCTCAAATCTGGACCGTAGGTGCAGAACACACCTATAGTGCATGGGAATACTGTGCCTGCCAAACGGCCAACAGGCGGATGCTGCTTTACTGATAAATTTGGGAAGTAGCAGGTGGCTAAAGCGAGGTATGTTTACATATGGCTGGCTTCATTGCTTTGTGGGGCTTCATTTAGACCATCAATGTGATAGGGTGCACAATTCGTTGGATTCTGGGAGATTGTATTTATTACTTTAAGTTTTTTACGAGCAGCGCGAAGCGCGGAGCGAGTCCTCTTTGAATCCGGATCTTTATGTCACATATAAGCGGCCGACCCCGGCCGGAGCCCGGCGCCGCCAACCGCGACGCTGGTCAGAAGCTTATATCTTATGATACCCGCATCCGATGAGGAGCGGGTTCTTCGCCTCTGATTAAGCCCCTGCAATGACATTATGATTAAATTGGATATTTTATCATGTATGGGTCAGCATGGCTGCGTGACACGCTGCCGCGTCAGGGTGTCAGAAAGTATTATCCTGCTGTAGCTGAGAAACGGCTGGACCAATTAAGCTGAAATTTGGTGTGTGGTTTGAGACCACACCATTGACAACGTTGCACAGGTCAAACTCTGGGTCACGTTGCACGTGCGCACATGCACCCGTTTTCCGTTCACGAAATTATTTACAAAACATTGTTGCAATACCGGACCTATATTCGGCAACCAAAAGTCGCAATGACCCGGGTCAAACACAGATGTGTAGAGAAACGATCTGCCAAGCGTATGCATTATGTGTCGATCAGCGGTGCGTGGTACGTGCAAAGTTACTGGCTATACAAGCGCAAATTCAATAGTTTTATGACGTCTTCACATTTAATCAGCTGTCAGCATCGTTATGGGACGTGAAGCAATGAAACAAACACCAATCTGTAGACCAATGTACCGTCTCTAAAATGCATGCAAAAATTGAGGTTTTATCAGTTATTTCCGCATGTTAAATCTGCCTTTAATATTGTATTTGACGATTATATAACATTCCGTCATTACAACGCCGTAGCTTCAAACAAGGGGTGCTAGACGATAAAAAATGATGCAGTTGTAAAGCGCATCAAATCCATCTAAAATACCACCCAAATGGAATTTTGCTACAATACATGAAGCTTATAATTACCAAATTTAAAATAACGTGCAAAACCTATTTTGTTCAAAGTATCGATTTAGTTCGCGATCTATTTGCGACGGCAAAACAACACATAAGCGAAAATTAAAAAAAAAACAATCAAAAAGGCATGGCCTTGCACAAGACGAACCTCCGTTGGGCGGGTGATAAATTGAAGCGGATTTACTTTGGACTCGCCGTCCTCCCCGTTAAAGGCGTCTTACTGGTGTTATGGCGTGCATGCAACCAAATTAGCCTCACTGTTTTCATGAGCGCTAACCATAGGACTTCTCCATTACCATATGGAGTATGGAGTAATGAGTATGGAGGTATGGAGAAGTCGTATGGCCTTAACCTTACTTAACTGCCCACCTTTTACTATGTTCAGAGTATTCACCCAAAATATGTTAGTGATATATATTGCACCAAAACAAAAGGACGCTGTTGCTGATTTTCTGTCTCTCCCTTAATAGACGAGGAGACACTGTATCGACCTGATCTTGTCCTTTTGTGTTGAGCCTGCTGACCCTAGGCTGACCCTTCAGACGAGGAAATATAACTGTGTTGACCTGATCCCTTTGTTGTTGACACTAGGATGATCCTTCAGACGAGTAGACACTATGTTGACCTGTGTTGACCCTTTGTTGTTGACCCTGGTGACCTTGCTGACCCTTTAGACAAGGACACACTGTGTCGACCTAATATTGCCCTTTTTGTTGACCCTGCTGACCTTGGTCACCTTGCAGACGAGGACGACGGTCACTACATTGACGAAACGCTCATTCCGTACGGCTTCGGTCACTTCTCCGAGGAGTCAACGTCATCTGCACAACCAGGCACGTCTTCTGCGAGTACGGTAGGTGAGGAGAGTGAAGGGACCACACAGCCAGGCACGTCTTCTGCGAGGACGGTAGGTGAGGAAGAGTGAAGGGACCACACAGCCAAGCACGTCTTCTGCGAGGACGGTAGGTGAGGAGAGTGAAGGGACCACACAGCCAAGCACGTCTTCTGCGAGTATGGTAGGTGAGAAGAGTGAAGGGACCACACAGCCAAGCACGTCTTCTGCGAGGACGGTAGATGAGGAGAGTGAAGATCGAGGGCACGTTCAGACGTTCTGTCTCGTCGGAGTGGGAGGAGATCCCATCAGTCAGGTGTGAGCTGTGTTCCCTTCTTATGCTGTGTTCCCTTCTTATTTGTTTATTATTCGAGCTGCTGATCATACTGTAGTGACCAAAATTAAACAGAACAAGTGACCTTGAGAAAAAAAGTAGAGAGATATTGTGTGTGAACAAACACTCCAGAACAATTTATACAGAATGGTGAGAGTAAGTATGTCATAACATTACTCTCATTTAACCAATGTTACGCATGATGTCAAGGTTACTGTCAGCAATATCACATAATATGCAAATAAGGCATGTATAGTCACAGATATATGTTTTACCTTAAATGTGGAGTTAAAATCAGAGAAAGCAGACTTCAAACCTGATATAATAGGTTGAAATCCTTACAGCCTCTTGTCAATGGCTCTGATCTTGATCAGTCTTGGAATCCAATTTTCAGCATGACTGTTTTGAAGTTGTCACATATGCTCTGTGAAAGTATTGACTTTGGATACATTTGCGTGCGTTCTTCCTCAGTCGAAACGGTTGGAAAGTTCTCTTCTACAAACGCTACCACCAATTAAGAAGAAAAAGCAGGCACGTTTTCGCGAAGAGACCCTCCAGCTTAGAAGCTTTTCATCGGATGTCTGATGAAAGCGATCAAATGAAGTCGGTGAACTTAGGCTGTAACGTGCAACGCCTTTCTATACTGTGCAGGAATGAAAAACATTAGTGACCTTGAGATAAGAAAAGCATGGTATTATAATACACATAGAACGTGTTAATACTAGCCATGCAAGACCTTTTATGGAACAGCTCACAACTTGTCGACATTGACGGAGGGAAAATTGTTTGTCCCAATTACATGAAACGTGTATATACACTGTCCAAAACCTGCTCACCACCTGAATATAGGCTCTTGGATTTGTGAAAAGTAATTATATTTGCTTGGCCTGTCATCATTCCATTTTTGTATGTGTTGTGAGGACATCAGAAGCGAGCATGCACATATGTCGCCTGTGCACAGAAGAGACTTAGATCAAGTGATATCATGTAACCAAACCGTCCACTTTATGTGCAATGCTGAACGCTGTATCTGCGGCTGTAACCTGTGTGGGTATGTGATGGGTATAAGGACCGTGTGATGGCTATGTCCGATCGCCACTGTTGTGTCATATAATTCACTATGTCTGCGGTTATCTGTGGACGTGCATGAGTGAGTTGCACTTTTATCACAGTGATACTGTGCGACTGTGTGTTACCATGGAAACACCGTGACGCTCGAATTTTAGCTAGCAGTGAAACCATGGTCCCAGCTCTTCAGAGTGTTTATAAATGGGATTTGGAATATCGATCGATAAATCGATCGATTCACTGAAATCGATCAACTGAATCGATTATTAGTGAGCTTCCCAACTGCGGACATGTTCAGTGACAGTTTTTACTCATTTCGCAGTAAGGTGAAGCTGTTCGCTGCAGCAATATAGGATTATAGCATTATATCATATAGTTATATTTATATATATAATGGCATCAAACTGATATGATCATTTCTAGTCCCTTGCAGTGTTCTCATTTTTTGCGTATTTTTGCACACATCACTCGTTTAGCGTTTATTTTTCAGATTCATGCAGCGTTTCATATTTGTCGTGTACTCAATTTATTTTGTCTTAGGTATGTATGTTAAACATGGGATTGTCAGTGTGTATTATAGCGTTCCGTTTAAAACTTTGACTTCGTCCATCAATGGGTCATCCCGTCGGCGATATTGAGAAATAAATAAATAAATAATGTCATATCCATTGTATGGTGGGTAAATTTGATGTGTGAATTGGGAAAAGCTCGCAATCTGTGGTATAAGGATAATTTCCCATAAGAAGCGTATTTTCCCTTGTAACGGCAAAGGGTCGTCTCAAGGCGTGACAACATTTTTGTTTTTATGTAGGTACCTATTTGTCTGAATGCATTAGGTATGTAGTATTCATATCGACCATCATGTTCTGCTTACTGCTACACTATTGATTGTAACCGTGCAGCGCCCTGTTGACCCCATGCTTGCGTCACGACTAAACCTGATCACACCGCAGACACGCCACAAAGAACACCACACCTGTGCATGAGTGGAGAACCATTTCCAAGGCTGGTGTTGCCAAAGGGTATTATATTGTTATTTTTGTTATTTTCCCATAGCCTGATAAGTTGCTCCAATACATACATTAATTGTAATACAAAAAATGCAATGTTGATGTGTTTCTGCCACACCAACATAAAAGCTAGTGTGACATTGGCCNGATGCCTACGATGCCACTTATTGATGGGAAAATGTCCAAAGTGTATCGTTAGACGTATCATTTTTGCCTATATTAACGTTTTAGGGCTTAATAATGAACTACAGTTGAAATGTGTAAATGTTGTGGTCATGTTGTGTTCATGAAGTGTACACAAAGAGACAATCCGGAAATGTAAATGTTTTCCTTTTTTCAGCCCACTGAGGGATTAGGAAACGGCAAATAAATTGTAAACTCTGGTTGTAAAATCAGTAAAAAGCTCTACCAATTTTTGAAAAACGGTCCGTCAACACAGCTTCAATTAGATGATTTTTACTCATTCATTACCTTGATATTACGCAAAAGAACCATAATAGACCTGCACGAACACTAGCGGATCCAAGGGGGGGGGGGTGGCAGAGGCTTTAGCCCTTTACCATGTCGCCTGAAATAGGCGAAATTTTACACATTTTACTGTAGAGGAAATCTAGTTAACGTTTGAAATTAGGCATGTTTGCTAAAACCTTTAAATAACGTACACAGAAGCAAATCCAATGAGTTTTAAATCAAATTTGTTGAAACTTTTTGAAATTTAGCCCCCCAAATCCAACGTTCTGATCCGCCAGTGCCGCACGAATCGAGCAAATTGTTGGCATAAAGCTTAAAATTAGTAAAGTAGTTGAATCGCTTAAAGTCATCTGTAATCATTTTCAGCGAAAAAACGACAGGCACTACGAATATCAGGCTAAAAACTAACTGGTGTTTTGCTAAACCTGGTGGCGTGGTAAGTAAGTGCTTTAATAAATTAGAATATATGGAATAATAATAACTGGTATCATTATTACATAATGCACCGAACTGCAACAACAATTGGAACAGTGGCAAAATGGTTTGAAAACAGAAAGCGCAGAAAGACTTTTCACGCACATAAATGGTCCCTGCGGAATCTGGAAAGGAGCCTGGGGACGAATGGCTTGGGGGGAGATGGTCCTGGCCTGGTCCCACTAATAAGCATTTTGGTCCAAGCATACTTTGGACACAGAGCATATAGGTAACCGGGTTCCAAGGGAGACTTCATACACTTAAGGCTGCCCCACACTGAGCCTCGCATGCGGGTGCGAGTCTGCGGGGTGGCAGATATTGTACTCACTTTGAGGCAGTTGGGTCGGGGTGGTGGGTGTCTGAGTGTCGGAAAGGCTGTAGACGAGCACGCCAGATGGTGATATGTGTCAATATTGTCAATTTAATTATTTAATTTTCGAGAAAGCTTCGTTGGATGAAAAGCACAAAACCTCGCATGGAGGCTGCGTGGGTTTCATCCGCGAGCGTTTCTTAAAATTAAAATAATTAATTGACAATATTGACAGCATATTACCATTTGGCGTGCCAGTCAGCAACCTTTCCGACACTCAGACACCCCCACCCCGACCCAACTACCTCAAAGACCTCTACTACCTCAATATCTGCCACCCCCCAGACTCGGCACTCGCATGCGAGGCCTCAGTGTGGGGCAGCCTTTAAAGGGAATAGTTCACCTTGAATTTTTTTCAAATACAATTTAATTATATTTTCAAATACAACTTCTTTTCATAATGTCAAAAATAGACATACATCGCGTCGATTCAGGACAGAGGGACGTACATTATTAATTTCATCAAAACTATATGCGTACTCTCCGCAACGTCAACCGCGGCTCAGCCAATCAGATTCGAATGTATAGTCGCGTATAAGATACTTACAGGCCTCTGCCCAGGCGTGTGAGGCCGCACAGTAGCCGCTCTGCCCTGGCGTGTGAGGCCCACATTTATCCTTCGACTCGCGCAGAAAGATTAAAATATATTCGGCTGGAGAGCCCTTTCAGCCAGAAAACTTGCAGTTTAGGGTTTTTTTCAACACGGGCTACAAAACTGCTATCTCAGTTCAAAACCCATGTTGAAGATGAACTATTTCCTTTCATTCATCCATTTTCCCATTTCCCCTATTTTTATCATTGCAAAATTTCGTATTTTGTGTCATGCCGCGAGGCGGCGCAAATTTGTCGAGTTTTCACTGTGGACGGCTGTATTTTGACTGTTGCAAAAACAGTTTTTACAGCTGTACGTCCGACCGTTTTTTTGGGGGGAAACATAGTCTCAGGACCTTTGGGGGGGGGCATGGCCCATTTGGCCCCCTTGTATCCGCCCTTGTGTTCCAAAAATGGTGGGGTGGACAGAGGCATTATGAAGTCGATTATTTTCATCAAACGGCCATAGGCGTAACGTTAAAAGTCCACATTGTCGGGAGGGACACGTCCCACCGTCCCCCATGTGGAGGAGCCCCTGTTGTCAATGTCGTGTAAGGTTACTGTGTGCTATTAATGTGCGAATTTTAGGTGCGTATGCTACTGATGTGCAGTACAGCTGTCGAGAGTTGAGGAAATGAGGTCAGTGACAACAAACACTCAGCAGAGGCCTCTACCAGGAACGGGCCCCTATCAGGAAGGGGCCGTATAAAATAATTTGCAAGGAGCCGGGCACCTGTTGTGTACCGGGCCCTCGTCCTGACCGGCCCCATATCACGCCTTAGCCAGCACCGGGCCCCTGTCTCGATCGGACCTAACCAAGACCGGGCCCCTACCAAAAAAGGGCCCGTACCAAGAATATGCATGGGCCCGGGCCCTCGTCTTGACCGGGCCCCATATCAAGCCTTTGTCAGCACCGGGCTCCTGTCCCGATCGGACCTGACCAAGACCGGGCCCCTACCAGAGAGAGGCCCGTATCAAGAATTATGCATGGGCCGTTAAAAACCCTGTTAAAAGTGACCGGGCCCTCGTCCTGACCGGGTCCCATATCGCGCCTTTGCCAGAAACGGGCCCCTGCCTCGATCGGGCCTCTACCAAGGAACCGGGCCCCTATCCAGAAACGGGCCCGCATCAAGAATATGCAAGTACCGGGCCTTATTGTGACCGGGTCCTAGTCCTGACCAGGCCCCAGTATTCACGCATTTTGCCAGCACCGGGCCTCCTGCCTCGATCAGAGCCTCTATACCGAGGAACGGGCCCCTCCCTGCTAAGTATGGTCCAGAATACGGGGCCCGTATGATACAAGGACCGGGCCCTCATAAATTTCGGGGAGGGTCAGCTAACCCCTTTTACCCCCTGCGTGCGCCACTGGTAATACCTACTGTTCAGCCCATAGGCATTGGCTAAGATAAGGTTTTAAAACTGGGGGAGAGCTCGATATAAGCCATACATAGTACATGGAATAGAGAAATTCGAATTATTAGGAACATCAACGCAATTCGTTGACTTTCTCAAGAAATGATTATGGATTGGACCAAATAACTTATTTTTTATTAGGAGAGGTAGAGGTATATTCAGTATCCACCTTATTATGCTGGATTTGCGAAACCATACTAGAACCAGAACCAGGCGAGTGACGAAAGACCATTTGTATTGCCAATTACCCGCGGTCAGTGATATATGGGACCCCTTCGCAATATATCAATGCCGCAGGGCGTCGCTACCGGGGTCCGGGTGCCCCGGACCCCCCCCCCCCCTCTACACATCACAACACAATTTTGAGCGGGCGCCGAAGGCGTGCCCACTCAAAAGTGCTTCTGTTGTGGGTTTCGAGAGGGCGCCGGAGGAGCCCCCTAAAAATACAATAAAATAAAAATGAAAAAGACGCTAAAAACTACTCAGCCAGTCTGTATGCGTGCACCCCTAAGCCAGTGGCGTATGCAGTATACAGTCATTCAGAGCACGACCCGTTCATTTGGACCCGAGGCGCCCATGCAAAGCTGGCGCCCCTCCGGCCAGAGTGAGGACGCTCCCTCGGCCAGTGACGGCGCCCCGGCCAGTGCGGGCGCTCCTGCCATAGACGGCGCCTCTCTGGCCGTGACAGCGCTCCTCCGGCCAGGGACGGCGCCCCTCTGGCCAGTGAAGGCGCTCTCCGGCAAGTGACCATGCCCCTCTGGCGAGTGACGGCGCCCCTCCGGCAAATGACGGCGCCCCTCCGTAACTACCCTTCTCCGGACCATGACGGTGCCCCTCTGGCCAGTGACGGCGCCACTCTGACTAGTGACGGCGTCCCTCCGACCAGTGATGGTGCCCCTCCGGCTAGTGATGGCGCCCCACCAAATGTTGAGGGCACCACGAGCACATTCTGAAGAGAGGCACCCTGCCAAATTTTCGCCAATATTGATGGCGCTCCTGTCGATCAGGTGGCGCCCCTCAATGACTTGGTTCTTTGTTAATTGATTTCCACGCCACTCGTCCAAGCTTATGTGCGCCCACTTGATTACAGTTGCAATGACGGCAAGATACCTTCTGAGGGCGGCAAGATGTCTTCCGAGGGCGACATCGCCGACATGGTGCCTTCTAAGGGTGGCATAATACGCTCTAAGGGCGGAAGAGTGCCTTTCGAGCGCGGCAAGGTGTCTTATGATGACGGAAGAAAGACGTCTTTTGATGACGGCAAAATACATTTCGAGGGCGGCATGATGCCTACCAAGGGCGACATAATGCGTTCTGGGGTCAGCTGAATGTTTTCCGAGGGTGGCAATATTTTTTCCCGAGGAGGAAGGCATGATGCTTTCTAAGGACGGTATAATGCACTCAGAGTACGGTAAAATGTCTTCTGAGGGCGGCAAGATGTCTTCCAAGGGCGGCATCTTACCTTCAAAGGGTGCCAAGGGCAGCAAGACGTCTTCCGAGGGCAGCATAATGCGCTCTGAGGGTGGAAAAATGTTTTCTGAGGGCGTCAAGATGTCTTCTGAGGGCGGCATGATGCCCACCCAGCACGGGTGGCGTTCCCTATTCAAATTGTGGAGCCACTGCCCCACCACCTTCCCGCTTTGCCCCACCAATTTTGTCAAATTTGAACCGTCCCTGGCGTTAAAATTGCATTTTTTCCTTCAAACATGCAAAACAACCAGGCAGTGCCACACCAACTTATTTTTCATGAAAGCTCCAACCATGCTTCCGAGGGCGACAATATGCCTTTCGAGAGCGGCATAATGCGTTGTGACTGTGCTCTGCACCGTGCCTCGCGGGGGGGGGGGTCGCCCCTGCGAGTGCAGGTGTCACCCCTCGAGTCGTGAGTGCCGGTGGCACCCCTTAATGGATTCGGAAAATGCAGGCCCCTTTTTTTGGACTGGAGATGAACGACCCAGCGCCGTGTCCTCCCCTTCCGAAATGTGTTTTCTGGTTGTGCGCATGGACCAATCCCTTTGATTATTCACCACTGTGTGTACCTACCATGATGCACCGAAGCGATGGGTACCATTTTTATGTCTGTACGATTTATTATTTACAAGCGTTTTTCTTACATTTTCTTTCCTACCCTTATCAATTTTCCTTTAATTATTTTCTTCATTGTGAAATATGCGTACGGCAACGTAGTTTCTATAGCAGAAAACTGACATAATCCTCGATGTTTTGTCTTTTGTCGCGTAGTTTTAAGTTCAGACCTCACAGGCAAGTAATGAATATGTCCAATGTTGATTTGCAATGCGCAGTCTTTGCAATAAAGTCTTTCATAAGAAATAAAGCAGCATGAAACCGATCTCATGTGAATTTAATTTCTTAACTTTTCTAAATGGTAGCATCAAGAGCATAAAATTTCACTATGGAAAAAAGAGTTCGAATGGTAAACTTCTTTTTTAGATGTTTCTAGTCTGGCAAGGAGGGTGGTCGCTTGCACACATCAAGTTTACAGAAAACCTTCTTTTTCCGGCTAGGTACCAAGCTTCTTTCAGCTTTCATTTCCAGGTCTTTTAAGTTTTGCGCCATCTCGTCTGCCATTTTTAAGAGCGTTCACCTCAGCTCTACTTATTCTCATCTTCATTCTGAAACTTGAGGTCATCAAAAAGTTTTTAGAGACAACGGGCCTTCCGCCTTAAGGTTGTGAATTCATTTATTCCGCAAAGTTTCTGGACTCTAATATGTAAGGCCCCGAAGACTTTTGACGTGCCTAGACTTGAGAGATATTTTGTTTTACCGTATTTTGGGCAGAGTCAGAAAACTGAAGCGTGAGATCATCACCCTCCTTTCAAAGTTCTACCCCTTTCTGAACCCCAGGATTGTTCTGTTGAACACTTTCTCCATCAGCTCTTTTTTCAAGTATAAGGACAGACTACCTAAAAGTTGTCAATCGACTGTGGTATACAAATTTTGTTGTTGCTTCGTGTGAAGCATCTTACGTCGTTCAACTCTTCGTAATGCTCCACAGTCCTGAATTAGTCAAAACATTTAGGTAAGTCCTGTACGTCCGGAAATTTCGCTTGCCAAACCCCGATCCCTCTCCTATTCGTGATCATTCCCTTTCTTGTGATACCCCAGTAAACCCCCGACAAACTTTTGCATTTTAGGAAAACAAACTCTGTATTTAGATTTTAAGAAATATTAGAATCATTAGGACATTTGCCATCAAAAACTTCTCTAATAACATGACTTCTGCCTCCCCCCTTCAAACTGTTCGCTGAACATCTGAAGAGGGTGGCTAATCTTTTGAGTCACGCTTATTGTTTCCTTTTCTTTATATTTTTCGAGTGTGTGCCTGTAACTTATTTGTTGATCTTGTCCGAATGAAAACTTTGCCTGAAGATTACAGTCGAGTAACTGTTGAAAAGCCGTCGTTACGAATATAGCTGAGAATGTTATTCTTTTAAATGTAACATCCGATTTGAATGATAATGAATTCACTCAAACTTATTCATTATATATATATGTATATATATATATATACATATTATATATATTATATAATATATATATAATATATAATTCCATGGATTACCACCTCAATCTCTTTTTTTATTTTTATTTATGTTAAAGTGGGTCGGCAAATTAACCAAGCAATCAGGGGCGGATCCAGGGGCAAGGGGCCACGGGCCCCCAAAAGGCCCTGAAACCATGTTTTTCCCCATCTACAAACAAAACGGTCGTCAGACGTACACACATACCTACGGCTACAGTTGCAGATGAACTGAGACGCGCTCCCCCCTTTCAACAATGCTCACGCTCTGATGGCCTGATGGCCTGCTACTCCCTCCCATAGTTAAATACGTCACTAAATCCCCCTAAACAAAAAACAATGACATTCGACCGTGTTTTTGCCGCGGCGCCCCCCTCTGGGTTTGTGCGCCCCCTGGCAGTGGACCCCCACTTTTGAGAAGGTAGTGACGCCTCTGATCATGCCCCCATGAACGCAGGGCCTTCTACATATTTTAGCTTCCCTAACACGATTTTGATTCTTATTCTGGGTGTAGCCACTACAGGATGAGTAAGAGTCTCCTTAATTTAATTTGGTCAAGGGCTCCCTCAGACCGACAGAGAACCCCTCAAGTCGATGAGGGGCCCTTCAGGCCGACTGGGGGCTCTTAAAGCCCCTAAAAACAGAGGGTTTCCTCGGGTCAGGCCTGACAAAAGCCACCTCAACTTGGCCAAGGGCCCAACAAGCCACCAGAGGCACCCTGAGGGCTGAGGTCGGGAGAGGGCCGACTGCTGCCGACTAAGGGCTACTCAGGCCGTCAGAGGGCCCCTCAGATCGATAGACAGCCCCTCAAACCGACAAAGGATACCTAAGGCCGATCAAGGGCCCTCTCATGCCGACAGAGAGACCTCTCAGACTTATAGAGGGCCCTTTAGGCCGACAGAGGGCCTCCTCAAACCAACAGAGGCCTATTTAAGACCCCATCAGATTGACAGAGGGCCCCCTCAAACCAACAGAGGCCTTCTCAAACCAACAGAAGGCCCCCTCAGACCAACAGAGGGCCCTCCTCAGACTGACGAAGGGCCCTCAGACCAACAAAGTGACCCTTAGACCGGAAGAGGGCCCCTCATGCCGAAACCGAGGGGCCCCTCAGGTCCGACTGAGGGCCCCTCAGACCGGCAGAGGTCCCCTCAGACCGACAGAGGGCCCCACGAGTCCCCCACGAGTCCACGATGGGCCCCTTTCAGACCCGAGATGGGCCCCCTTCAGACTCGAGATGGGCCCCTCTGAGCCGCGACTGGGAGGGCATTTTCCCAAAATGCCCCCCCCCCTGGCTACGCCCCTGAGCCTCCTGCCTTACCAAGCCTTTATTTAAGTCAAAATTTTAATAGATTGGCATAAGCATAACTAGGGCATTCTTCATGCATCCTGTGTCCTAGTACAAGAGCATTGTAGATGCATGCTTTCAAAGCTGCTAAATTGAAAAGGCATGATATGCATGACATGAATGACAAACATGAAATACTGACGCCCTGGAATATTGTCATATCAACCTATCAATGAATACGAGCGAACGTGAGCGAGGCACTCGCGAGTCCTTACTGAATACAATATTTTATCACATATAACCTGCGCTTGACCAGGGGGAGAAATATCCCCCCTGACGTGTTTTCGCGATAGATCAAAACACAATTGCGCGATCAACGTGAAACTTTCAGTACCTTCTTCCATATCAATTTGACAGATATTTTCTGAAAAAGGAAAAATCGTCGATAAATTTTGGAGATAAAGCAAATTTTGTGACGTCTCTGTACATGAATTTGACGATAAAATCAACTAAACTTTACCCTTTTAGTGGCAGGCTCCTGGCTACCACTATTAGTGGCAGGGGGCAAATTTTGCCCCCTGGAGATTTCAAGATCCACCCGTCCGATTTTCAAAAAATCGAACAGCGATTCAAAAAATCGAACAGCGAAAATCGATTCACCTCAACACGATCTACATTTCTAAAAAAAAATAACATAATAAATCCTTAATAGGGTAGCAGCAGGGGGTAAAAAAACTACCAAAAATAGAGGTATTTCTTATCCAACACAGTTGCCATGTTTATCAACTGATTTGAACGCCACTAGAAGGGGTCGACATATATTAACATATGATGACGACTTTTGAAAATTAAAACATCATAGGCGTGAGCAGTTCACTAAATTGGGGTGAAGTAAATGCGTAATTCAACAGTTTCTTATGGCTTTTTCTGGATAAATACAATGATTCGTTATTTTTACAGCAGCAAAAAATACACTTCTTAGGCATATTTTGTGTCATAGGTGGTGCCAGGTTATCGAAAAATGGAGGCCAAATAAATACAAAAATATTAGCTGCAGTCAATTTGCTACCAAGCAGTCACGCACTCCCGCATCTAACTGTCAAGAGGTCTCCAGTCTCCACCATCTGATAGCCCCATGCAATGCATTATGCTATTTGTATGTTTCTTCTCACAAGAAGCGTCAGCATTACGCGTGGCACGTGCCGAGTCAGTGATGTTAGAAAACTTTATCCCGGGGGTCCAAAGTTCATATGGTAGCACGGCGTACATTTTCCTACTAGGCCATAGGGTTACATGTTAAAAGGGCATTTTTCGGGCCCACGTTTTTTTTACCTGCAACCGATACGACAATAAAACTAGCTAGAAATGAAGCCTGAACGATTTTCTTTCGATTCACTGGGTCAAAAGTGTACGCCGTGAGGTTCGTTTTTGAGCTATTAAGCATCTCGTGAACCTGCGTAGATCGAGCGATGGCCAAGCGCGGGATCAAATCCTGCTCTAGACGTTTTTTCCTCAATTTTACTGAATCAGGAAACGACGAGAATAGTCACTGACTGTGGTCTATTTACTATTATATAGTTGGTATCTAAGTGAGGAATGCATTATATGTCCATTTAAGGAAAATGCTTTTAAAATTAATTCAGCAATACATTATCGAGCGCAATGGTGGCCTTTTGCACCATGCATTGAGGCTCTTCCTCCAGAAAGTGTCCTGTTTTATAGTGAAGCTAGAGTGCATAGAAACTTATGGGTGTGTGAGTGTCGTGACAACCACGTTTTATATGTAAAAGATACATTAAGACAAGGGTGATGTATACATATACAGAAACACATACAGACACTTGTATTCGGACCCTGCATAGTATTGATTTTGTGGTATCCACGTTATTACACAAATGAAATACTTAGCGGAATAAAGATACGAAATACAGCATCCGATGAAGATAAAAACACAGATGATAAAACACGGTGGCAAAAGAGTGACAACGCAGCTGGCTTCTGGTGTTGGGGCGTTCCAGGAGCTCGCGGCTCGGTATGTAAAGCTGCGCTTTGCGAACTCCGTCCGCACGCGGGGCAGCTCGAGCTGGCCGCCTTCACTGGCGCGCGTGTGGCGGACGGACACGTCGGCACGCCTCACCATTCGACGGCGCAACAGTTCTGAAGCGCGAGGGAAAGTGATCAGGTGGCATACAGTGGCAATGCCACGTTCAGTAATCATATAATCAACATGAGGCCATCATAGCTCCCGTAATGATGGGATGACATGATCCGAGGCCAGTTACAATGCGAACGCCGAAATTGATCGCCTTTACACGCGCTGCCTTCTCTAAGCTGTGGTCCAGTTACCCCATAACGTTATGCAATAGCGCATGAGATGGAAGACGAGAGCTTCGACCAGCAGACGTCTGACGCATTTTGGCAGTTTATGACGGATTCTCGCGAGACCCACCAGCACATTATAGCAGCGCTGAACGAGCGACGAGACGTGGCAGTTCCATGACAGGTGCGGGTCGATGACAACACCCAGCACCTTGACGCTTTATGAGGGAAACATTTCATTGTCGCCGAAATTAACCAATAAGTCAGCAGTGACGTTTTGAGAGCGAGATCTAAAGACCATCATCTCCGTTTTGGCCGGATATTTTTTAGATGGTTCTGTGTAAATCACATCATAGCTATAAGAAGAGAACTCTCAATACGAGTTTTTAGGGCCTGAAAGTTCGATGGAGGGTCAGCATCAAGGAACTGGGCGTCGTCAGCGTACATCACGATCCTTCCGTATGGAAGGTGCTGTGGCAGATCGTTGGTAAAAAAAGAGAAATAGCACAGGTCCCAGGATGGATCCTTGGACCACCCCGTAGGTAACGTTGAGTGCGCACGTGCGCACGTATGAAGTGAATTAGCATTAAAGAGACTGTTGCATCTCGTTTTCTAAAACGTTTGCATGTGCGTTGTGTGATCTGAAGTCATAATCCAATAACTATAAGTAGTATATATCCGCCCCTGTAGCTCAGTGGGAGAGTGCTGGTCTTCTGACCTATCCCAGTAGTGGCAGCCTGGGTTCGAGTCCTTCGCCGCTCGCTTATTTGCCTCCTTGACTGTGATGGCCTCTGCGGCCCCGCTCCCGCAGCGTCGCACTCAAGGCCAGGTGACGTCCAGCGAGCGGGGGCGGACCGTCTCCAGGGTATGTCGGGCCACGTCAAACTTCGGTCTCTTAATTCTGCGGCCAACAGGAATTGTCGCGATCGGGTTGGTGAGGTCAGGACCAGCGCAACAAGCTCTGCTTAGCGCGGGTTCTGACTTCGGAAAGCCATCCATACAAAAAAAAATCGGACTAAATTTATTAAAAAAAAAATATATATATATATATACTCGGGAGTACTGATGCATAGGGATAAGCACTAAGGCATAGCATAGGCATAGCTCAGAGCAACATCCACAAATACTCCAAAGTGGCTTGATGCAACATCACAACATAATGTTGATGACGACATTCGCAGAACACATCGTGCGGCCCGATATAGCTCTGTTTCCTCTGCCGTTGGATAATTTGTGTTACTGATTGACATAATTATAATTAGTTTTTAATATATGTATTCCAGAGCACCATCTGGAGCGATTTAGCTAATTTATCTTGTCTAGTAAAGCACGCAGGTAATACACATGAGTATAAGTGACCAAACAGGCTAACATGATATGCTACTTAGCAATTGCTGCCTTTACCGGAAATGACTCTTATTGCTGACAAAGCTTCCAAGCATCGGTAAGTTACGCGGCATTCAACGTCATTTATGTCATTGCCACCTTTTATGTGTAAGCTTCACGGTATCCAGCGATTAAAAAAGGCGTTCACGTTAGTCACACTTTCACGCACAGCGTTCTCTCTATAATAATTCCTGTCTTGATTCCTTGTCATCCTGACCCCGAGGTAATAACCCCTGCCTTGGTACCTTGTCATCCTGACCCCGAGGTAATAACCCCTGCCTCAGCTCCTTTTCATCCTGACCCCGAGGTAATAACCCCTGCCTTGGAACATTGTCATCCTGACCCCGAGGTAATCATCCTTGCCTTGGTACCTTGTCATCCTGACCCCGAGGTAATTCATCTCCTTGCCTTGGACCTTGTCATTCCTGACCGAATAATAACCCGGCCTCAGCACCTTTTCATCCTGGACCCGAAGGTAATAACCCCTGCCTGGTACCTTGCCTCATCCTGACCCCGAGGCTAATAACCCCTGCCTTGGTACCTTGTCTTCCTGACCCCGAGTATAAACCCCTGCCTTGGTACCTTGTCATCCTGACCCCGAGGTAAAAACCCCTGCCTTGTTACCTTGTCATTTCCTGACCCCGATAGTAATAACCCCGGCCCTCGAGCACCTTTCATCCTTGACCCCGAGGTAATAACCCCCTGCCTTGCGTACCTTGTTCATCCTGACCCCGAGGTAATTCATCCTTGCCTGGCGTAACCTTGTCATCCTGACCCGAGTAATAACCCTTGCCTTGGCCTACGCTTTGGTCATCCTGACCCCGAGGTAAATAACCCCTTGCCTTTGGTACCTTGTCAATCCTGACCCCGACCGTAATTAACCCCTGCCTTGGTACCTTGTCATTCCTGACCCCGAGGTAATAAACCCTGCCTTGGTACCTTGTCAATCTGACCCCGAGGTCAATAACCCCTGGCCTTGGATACCTTGTCATCCTTGACCCCGAGGGGAAGTTCGACATTATCAATAGCATTACCGCGCGTAATTAGTCCCCGCTGTCATGTGCCGCCACCTCGATGGACGTTGGATCGCGAATGCTATCCGATAGTAACATCCTTCCCCATTCGTCAGCGGCGGGTCGGCGGCGGCGGCGGCGCGGCGGCGGGCGGTGGCGGCGGTGGCCGGCGGGCGGCGGTTGGCGGGCGTGGCCGCGCGGCCCGGTTGGCGGCGGCGGCGGGGGGGGGGGGCGGCGGGGGGGCGGATGGGTGGGGCCGCCGGGGGCGGTGGGGGGGGGTGGGGATTGGCGGTGGCTGCGGCGGCGGCTGGCGGTGGCCGGTGGCGGTGGCGGTGGCTGGTGGCGGTGGCGTGGCGGGCGGTGGCGGTGGCGGTGGCGGTGGCGGTGGCGTCGGCGGCGGTGGGCGGCGGTGGCTCTGTGGCGGTGGCGGTGGCGGGCGGCGGCGGCGGCGCCGGCGGCGGCGGCGGCGGCGGCGGCGGGCGGCGCGGCGGTCGTGCGTTGGTGGCTGGCGGCGGCGGTGGCGGCGGCGGCGGCGGCAGTCCCGGGGAGCTGAGCGGCTACCAGTCCACAGCACACGGTCCTCCCGGGCGAACGGCCGCCAGTGTCCATGGCATTTCTTGTGTGGTGTGTTCTGGGACTGCGGACACCGACGTTTGAGGCACCGAGCGGCGCTGATGTACGCTGTGACAGCACTAACCACAAGAGGTGAGAGACGCTAGAACGACGAGAAATCACAGCAGCACGCAGCAGCAGCAGCAGCCCAACAGCAAGCAGCTGCAAGCTGGAAGGAGTGATTCAAAATGCAGTTTCAGAGGTCCTGGGCCCCTAAAATCGGCCTACACGCCAGCGTCAGTAGTTGTATTAGTTGTCAAGAGTGACAAGGTGATGATGATGTGGTAAAAGACAGTATGTCCATGACAATGAGAAAAAAAACATGCGAAAATGGAGTGTTTATCCTGTAACGGATATGAAGCTATGAACTTCAGACTGCTGGAACATTTTTCCAAATTCAATAATTTACCTAAGCCTGAAGATTACCAATCGTTGCTGGTATAAATATAATTTGATTTTTGAATTGACTTGCAATCCGAATGTTGTTGTCATACTTCATTCACGCAATATATACAAGATATATATATATAAATATATAGTTATATATATACTATATTTATCAGGTTTTATATATTTTGATTAACAACGTAATTTGTATATATAAATACGGTTAGTTTCTTATATTTAAAAATACAACCAAAGTGATCTGTGTTTTTTCATTAGGGCAACATATTTGTAGGAGATTGTTTGTGTAAAACTGTTGATAACACCACAGAGATTACTTCATCAGTCCATATGATGACCAAAAACCGGTATCGAGTTTTCTGGTCACACGGGTCACCTTTAATAGATTGCTAGATCGGAGTATCACACCTCTATCGAAAATGCTGGTATGTTTCCAATAGTCGGTGGCGGGGCCGGCCATTATGACGAAGTGAGGCCGATGCCGACCAGACCCGTTCAATAGACCGATCACCACCACACTGCGGTGACTACAGGGGACTATCGATCCCCTCTGTGTGCGCACCGGTCATAACGACTATAATTATTGTCGGGCTCAGAGGTACCAATAACCGATTTACTCGACCGCAATGTGCTTGGCCACAACACGAACGACGCAGTGGTAGCTTGAAAAATCTAGTGAAAAGCGGTGAATGGTAGAAGCGCTGGATCCTACCGTGGAAGTGTCGTATGTCACTTTGTCATAGAGGTAACATAGGTTGAATTGATTGCTTAGCATTGTGAGTACCAAATTTATAGTTTTGCATTATATCAGATGTTGTCTGAGTCTGATCGCAACTTGAGCCGTCAATATGTTAGAGTTGATGTTTGAAAAACAATTAGTGCTTTTGAGATGAGAAGCAAAGGTTTTGAATGAAAATTAACATTATTAGACTCAGCAGCCTTTTTAGTTGTGCAAATGCTGAACTCACACCAGGATCATCACAATAGCGAATAATGTGGCGGTACCTAGCCGTAGCACACGTTTTGTTTTGCCTGTTTTGTTACCACGCATGCACGTGGATCACGAAAACGGACCCCGGGATTTGAACCCTAGGATTCAAATTCAAGATCCTTTGGGATCCTAGATCTGCCCTCAAATTTTGTAGAGGGATTCATCTGGACTCGGTATCATAGTCATCGTTTTGTAAAGAGATTCATTCGGAGCTTAAATCCGACCGGCAAAATATATCAAGAGACCAACCATATTTGTCTCGTCCATAGCTTTTTTACATTTTTCCCCTTTTTTAGAGCATATTCTTTTAGACATTTTAGTAGTTTTTGCTTCATCTTGATGTAAATCAAACTAATATGAACGTAGGTATGTAATTTGTTGTAAGAAGAAGTCATAAAACGCTTGATTGGGCCTCTAATGTTTAAATGAAAATAAATATATAAATATATTGGGGATCATATGTCTTATTTGTACTGAAATGGATAATGGGATCGAGGTAGGACCTGAGGTACATTGCTAAATTATATCTCAAGATTCACTGGCAACCTAGATCAATTTGGAATTTATGGAAATATATTGAGGCATGAATTCAAACCCGTGATCATGTTTCAATTTATGTTGGCCGCAAACATGTTTGCTCTTGACCCAATGACGCAAGTGAAATTTGCAGGTGAACTGGTGGGAGGCCGGCCTGCAGCGCCGAAAGATAGCCGACTGTCAGATCATTGTCTGCCTTGTTACCCAATGACGTCATTATTGCAGGTGGACTGGCGGGAGGCCGGCCTGCAGCGCCGAAAGATAGCCGACTGTTAGATCATCGTCTGCCTTGTTACACAATGACGTCATCATTGCAGGTAAACTGGCAAGAGGCTGGCCTGCAGCGCCGAAAGATAGCCGACTGTTAGATCATCGTCTGCCTTATAACCCAATGACGTCATTATTGCAGGTGAACTGGCGGGAGGCTGGCCTGCAGCGCCGAAAGATAGCCGACTGTCAGATCATCGT
>VOPJ01012309.1:145000-160848 GCA_014673585.1 Semibalanus balanoides | reverse complement strand
AATCATGATTCAATCACTCAACATTACCACCGATGAATGATTCACAGTGATTCACAGGCTTACGTGAATCAATCATGAATGATTAATTTAATGAATGATTCATGAATGATTCAATCAAAATTATTAGCAATACGTAAGAGCAAATAGCAGTGCACATATCCGGAATGAGGGTGTTTACAGACTAAATGAAGGTGCTGAAAGTGATCTTGACATCTGTTCACTCAGTTTTATTCCCTGCTATTATTAGACTTGTATAGATTCTACTGTCCCCCCCAAAAAAAAAAAATGTTATGAATGATTCAATCACCCAATTTGCTTTGAATGAATGATTCAATAAATTATTCATTGAATCATTCATGAGGAGGTGAATCGACTCATAAATGATTCACGTAAAATAAGAATGATTCATAAACAGTCAACTCCTCATATTAATTTATTGATGACCAAGACGCGTTTCGTAGAGTTACTTCATCAGTTGGTCATTCAAAAGGGACATACAAAAACAGATCGTTGACACTTCAAAAACACATACAAAGTTCATTCATTCGCCACACGTGATTAATGATTGTTTCGTCTAAAATGATGAAGTAACTCTACGAAACGCGTCTTGGTCATCAATAAATAAATATGAGGAGTTGACTGTTTACATATATGTCAATATGACCGTTAACAAGAATAATTCAATCAAAAATAATTTTTAAATCAAAATCAATCACAAGTCTGCTTTGAACAGCATCGATCTGTTTCCGGTGATATGTGGTGCCCCGTGCCCCCCCCACACCTCTTCTGCGAATTCACTGATAACCTGAATATGATCGCGGAGAACGCAGTGGTGCAACAATACGCAGATTCTGCTAATTTTTTAACCAATGGTCCTATATCCAAGCTTAAAATGATATTGCTCGCTTGGAGCATATGCCCTGGCCTCGGCTGCCCTGAACTCAACGAAATGCTCACAACGCTCTCCACTTCACTAACTCATTACACAATCACCTTCCTTTCATTCTGCCCTTCGGAGTGGTCGCCACTCTGCTGATGCCTGTGTGAATGTATGTGTGGGCTTGACATGTTGATCTTTGAGTCAACATTTAACCTTGCGGACGACGGACCAGGAATAGCGTTGATTGTATCTGCGATAGCCCAAATACACGTGAATTGAATGAGTTATGATCCTCTGTGCTGTATATTAGCCAGGCGCAGATCCAGGGGAGGAGGCGCTATGCCCTGGTCCCCAACCCTGACGCCGGGTTGCACCTATATTTTTAATATAGCGCGAGCGCCGTAAGGGCGCGCCCAGGAGCGCGCCACTTTCTTCTGTACGTGGCGCCCAAGGACATGACCAGGAACAACATCACTTGGCTCGCAGTCCTGTTTAGGGCAGTTTGGTGACTCTGGGCATCGGCTCAGGGACGCGTCGCTCGCCTGTCCCGCTCATAGTGACCGGCTGGGCACGGTCGGGAAACTAGGTGGAGGCGACGCACGACTGATCCGGATGGTGGTCCTAGAGACCCGACGTTCTCTCGCGGCGAGGGAAACAGATCCAGCATAAGCTACTGGCGCCGACCAGGCCACTAACTAAATTCACACTCCCTGTTTGGAACAACGACTGAGCGCATTATAGTTTGGTCTTCTTCCGGCAGCTTAAACTTCATCCTCCTATTGAATAGAATGGTTTAGTGGTTTTTTTATTTTTTTATTTGCTTTTGGCCTTTATTTTTTGGGTTGGGCTGGGAATTGCATCCCCTGCTTAGGTTCTCGATATGGGGAGGGTATCATTCGAACGTTACTTGCAACCTAGCAGGCTTATAATTTGTTCCCTACGCAGTAGTCTAATTAACAACTAAAATTAAACACTTGAAACAATGGGCCTTCCTACCAAATCATCGGGAAGAAATAACGGGATCACACAGATGGCATTACTTATTGCGTGTCTACCAGTCAATACATTAGGTGTCTTTTGTGCCCGAATCTTGGCAAGATTAATTTAGAAGATAGCCAAGGCTTCTTTATCGAGTTAGCGACGCATAAAAAGGATTTGTAGTGGGCCGGGTTTGTTTGACTCGGTGTTTCGGCCCCGTAAACACAGCTCCTCACGTGCTCTGTATAATCTGTAACACAATGAAGCGCTGTCCGGGGCCGGACCCCGGGGCCTGCGGGCCACGGCCAAACACCTCGTTACAAGCCATTACCAGTGGGCATATTTCAATAGGCGCTCGAGCGTGTAATGCCCGACTGCGGCCACCCGGCCGAGTTTTTGCTGATCCCGCACGGTAATATGCATGTGTATTTGCACGTGTTGGCCTCTGCCGTACGTGTATTGCACGTGGTAGCCTCTGCGCGAGGGCTCTTGAGGTATTTACACCACGCTGGCTTCATCGTCATCAAAAGTATGGAGGGAGCAGCGTATACTAATCATATATAATCCAATTATGTATGATGTATATAGCAAGTGACATAGTTTCTGACGCTTTATTTCCCACCGCAAACTACGAAGGAGTATGCGTCGCACAACCGCATTCGTATTTCGTAGACGAACCATCCAAAACATAGAAGTCTGGACCGCCTGTGCTAGGCCGATTTTTTTTTCAAAATTTGACAGAACAGTGTCATTCATATTTAGGAAAAGTTTTAAAAGTTTCAAGACCATGGAGGACGTACGGTTCAGAAAGCATTGACGAGGCGAAAAACGTCCGGTTTAGGAGCGACAGAATCTGTCCACCTTCCTCACCGTTCAGGACCTGGAGGTTTGGCGGAACTCAGAAACAAGTTCTTTTTTTGTTGGCATCCGAGTTTGAGCAGGTATGAGTGCTTCGCAGAGCGGGTAATTGCAGCCTAACGTGCGTCACAGTTATTCTAAGGTTGTACATATGGGGTGACTGGCTTAAGAGTATTAACTCTTAGTTGTTCTAGTGTGTCTGAGGTAAATACTAGGTTGTAGGTTCGTACTGTGTCTAGGTTTAATCTAAAGTATGACACTCAAGTGTCATAGTTGTCTAATCGTCGGGATTTTATTCCTAGTTGTCTAAGCTTGCATTTCTAGTTATCTTAGTTGATAGTCTGTTCATAGTTTATCTCTTTAGATCCTAAGCAAGGTGGGCTCCCGAGAAATACAGTCGTATATTTGCATCACCTCAGGGAAAACAATCCATTTGTTACAGAATTTGTAGGCTTGTCAGCCAATCAGTGGATGGGACTGCCTATATGCATCAGACCCTTTTTTTCAAAATTCCAAAATTCCCTTAGCTTAAATGGGATTTGAGTTTTTTGGAATCAGTTTGGGAGGTAATTGTTATAACTATCAATAACGACGCAAAATCTCAACTTAGGTTCTAATCTCAGATTCAAAATATTTCAATGTATACAGGTGAAAACATTCCAAAATATAATAACACAAGAATAAAACGAAGAGTTGTTATAATATGTTATTATTCTCTTAGTTTTGAGCTAGTATATGCGTAAAGCCAGATAGGTGTGCTAAATTAAGGTCTTTTGACATGTGTTAGATTGTTGTATCATTTAAGGGTGACAGGCAATGCCACTCAAATTGACTCTTTGTCGAGTCAGGTCGTAGCAGATCGCAATACCAAGAATCACAAAGCAGGCTTATATCAAATGGTAAAAGGGTGGCGTTTGCTGCTGATATGGCGCTGGGGAACTCCAAAGATGTGGGTAAAAACCTTCAGTCGCACAGATTACCAGATAAAAGCCTTCACAGATACCAGCAAAGTGCAAACTCCCTGGGGAAACCAGCGCGTGTCTTTGATCAGTGGTAGGCCAACAACTGCTCACACATTCGTATCAGAGGGCAGCATCAACAACTTCAACGGGAAAACAACATCAGCTGCAGCAAAAATAGCACCAACAACTAGACAGCAGCAGCAACCACAGACATAGGTGGAGAAACGGGGGGGGGGAGGTCCGGGGCTCCGTTCCCCTTGAATATGCAAGGAGAGGCATCCCTAAAAAGTGGCCTTCTTGAATTTGGTATAGCCAGGAATAAGAGAATAACATTCTCTTATTCCTTGTTATTCTCTTATTCCTGGTATGGCTAAGGTTCATGATGTAGGCCTAATTATACAATTTATGGAAACATATTTGTATAATGCCGTGATTCTTTACAAGCGTGATAATGCAGGCCTGGAATTTCCGTTGAATAAGCCAGACGTTACGTCAATATCATTCAGTAGTTAAGTTCACGACGGAAATTGTGTTGATATAATATACACATAATGCGCAGCTTAGACTTAATTAACCCGCTGCTTGCTGGGAGGGTGGCAAAACCTGCCCCTTCCAGATTTGTCTCATAACTCAAAGGCTATCATAGATATAGACGTAAAACTTACAAAACCTTTTGCTGCATTAATTCCTCGTCTTTTCGCAACATTCAACAAAATTGATGCAGTAGGTATGTACCTACTTTGGGAGATAATAGCCGTTTTCACGACGGACTTTATTAACCAGGTAATTGGGGTATTTGGGGCGCTTGGGGCAAATGGGACAAATGGGGCATAATCATTTTAACACAATTTTTGCCAATTATGTCCATCGTTCCATCGTGCCAGCCATCCAAATAAAAAAATGATGAGACGATTGGGGCGATTGGGCGTTTGGTTTAAATTGGGGCAAGGGGCAGAATTTCGTAATTTTGACATTTTGGAATTAGGAACATTTTGGACCTGACACTGTGTCACGTGGCCATAGCTCTAACACTGGCCTCAACCCCCCCCCATTTAAACCAAACGCCCCAATCGCCCCAAACGCCACAAACGCCTCAATTACCCGGTAAATATAAAGACCTTCGTGAAAACTGCTAATGACGTTTTAGTTACGTTATTTCATGTCATTTTTTGGTGGAAAAGCAAGACGTGTTTGACAAATTTTGATTATTGAAGCCAATTGTAAACACAAAATGTCAAAAGAAAGGAAATGACATTCTCTTCTAAATGACTGTCTAGGATTAACGGAATGTTGAGTTTTTGAACCCTTTCGCCTCCGCGCAAAATGTATTTTTTACGCGTAAAAATCACATTTTCAAGCTCTTAATGTACATAATATAAATATGAGAGAAAACCAAGTATGCACGAAACCCAAACCAAATCGCATAGTAATATCTTATTTTTTAACTGACCTATGGTTCCCCAAGTATAAGTAACTAATGACGCCATTTCAGTTGCGTTTTTTTTTACTTTTAGCGATCAGATGCAGACAATTATATGCCACTGCTGCCACTGTTTTTTTGCCCCCTGGTCAAATGAGAAAATGAGAGAAAAATGATCTAGAAGCATCTCCTTTTTATTTATATGAATCGATTTCAAGTTTTCACTTATGTGACCTGACCTTGACCTTAAATGAGGTTAGGTTGTGAAAATAGCAGCTACTACAGAATTATACGTGTAAAATATCCCATAAACATATATTGCAGAACTTCGTATATATTTTGCACATAGTGACCGTTTATTACCTGACGTTCACTTTGACCTGAACTATTACAATTTCAATTTTGGTCATGTGGAAGATGCGTTATTTCTTTGATAGCACATTGTGTATACGTCATTTTTAGTAGTTTTTATTACGAAGCACACACACGCATATATATACATACACATGTATATATATATATATTAGGGTGTGTCATCAGTAACAAAACCAAGTTATATAATGAAAAAAGTTGAGTGAATTCATTATAATTCAAAATCAATGTCACCATTTAAAAGGAATTAACATCTGCAGCTATATTCACACGACGTTTCACAGTACTCGACTGTATCTTCAGGCAAAGTTTTTCACTCGGACAGATCAACAAAATAAGTTACAGGCACACACTCGAAAATATAAAGAAAAGGAAACAATAAACAATTGAATGTTTGTGAAATAGCAGTAGGATTTAACACACACAGGGGGTGTCTCCACAGTTATTTGATGACATTTTTGGTCATCAAATAACTGTGATGACCAAAAATGTCTGTTCCCTATTACTTTTAGCTCTTCAGTCCAGAAAGATCGTTGGTAAGATCAGACCATGAGGCAGTGCACAGGTTAGTCAACTGGCAGGGGTAAAAAAAAGTCAACTGGACTTTTTAAGTTTTCTTCTTATCCAGTTTTCTGGATAACTTATCCAGTTGACGCGAACTGGCAGTCAACTGGATAAGCAACTGGCGTCGACTCTGACGCCAGTTTTGGGTATAGGTAAGTCATACATTTGCATCAGTGCTCAACACCTATGGGACATGAAAGTCCTCACTCTTCTTTCTTAAAAAAAGAGGAGAACTAATTTTTAAGCCATCGTGTTTGTCTCATAAAGACACTTAAAATCATATTATGGTGACTGGATTAGGTCAAATTCAAACCAGGGGGTGTATCCCAGATAAAGGTAGGGGTGTAGTTGTTCTTGATCGTTCTTCGTATGTTGAAAAATGGAAACAATCGTGACTGATGACTCAAAGTTTAGCGCATAGTAAACTGAATCTATTTTAAAAACTATTCGACAGCTCGGAAGATAAAACAATAGACTTTTAACCAAGCTTAAAGGGAGTGTTGCCTACTCTTTTGAAATGTCAAATATATTTTTTATTACGGGTAAAGCTACTGCTTTGATATTGGTTACGATAAAATTCACGTCTGGAGCCCCTTTAGTTGAATTTTACTTTATTTCTGTTTGCATTTGTTTTGTTTTTTCAAACTCAAAAAACGATCGTCACTATAAACAGAGTAGCGAAAAAGTTACCTATAATTGGCGCACTGCCAGAGCTAAACAATATATGCTAGCTTTTTAATTTAAGAGCAATGCTTCTAAAAAAACTGTGCCGAAAGCTCTCTGGCGACTAGATATAATATTCTTGCCCAGAATTGTGATTGGCGACTTTGGAATATCTCAGAACTAAATGAATTCTGGCGGAAAAAGTACATGGCTAAATTCGAAAAATATGTTCTTTAACAGGCTAGTGTAACAACTCCACATGACCATGGAGTAGGGCACACTCCCTTTAAGTCCGCTTGGAATGATCACAGAAGAATTGTACAGAAGCATTTATTCGTCTCTGGTAGTACTCCTGGTATTGTTGTACGGTTTGGCCTAAAAATTTCACAAAGGGCCCTTGTCCCCCTTCGACCTATTTTCGCAGCCTTGTTGGTACTCCAGCTTTTAAGTTAAAGCAAGTTTCTTGTCCCCATTTCTAATCTGTTTTTTGGACAAAAGAATAGTTTACTGTCAAATAATAACTCGTATACATGTTGCAGATTAAATTTCCAAAACTAAATATTAATGTAAGTGCTGAGGCATTTCATGCTATTTTTGATGTAGGAAAGCCTCTTTACAAATATCCCCCTTAAAGAAAACTTATTGATATCTGCATTCAGATCTTTTGTTTGTACCAACTAAACCGAAGTTCTTGGATAACGTCGAAATACTTTAGATCCCTCCTGACTTGCTGTAATGAAAGCTATTTTTTTTCAAATGACAAGTCTATCGACAAAAGAAGGGTGGGTATGGTCTCCATTAGGGCCCACGTTTGCAAACATTTCATGTGTTCATACGAAAAACCTCTGGCTTCCTCATGTCCACCTGACTGTTGCACCCTGTTTTTTTTGATCGCAGATTACGTTGATGACTGTTTTATCTTGTTTTCCAATTGACCGAATTCTGCTGATTTGTCCTTTAGGTTTTTTTTCCCTTTTAAAAAAAATTGTAAGCATCAGAGCATAAATTCACTATGGAAAAAGAGTTCGAATGGTAAACTTCCTTTTTTAGATGTTCTGGTCTGCAAGGAGGGTGGTCGCTTGCACACATCCGTTTACAGAAAACCTTCTTTTTCCGGCTTAGGTACCCAGGGGCGGATCCAGCCCCTCGGTTTGGGGGGGGGCAACTTTTTCCGGCAAAAAGGTACCCCCATTTTTTTTTTCTCTCACGGATTTGGGCTTTTCACCTTATTTGGCATTAGAGATTAAAAATAGATTTTCCGAAAAAATTGCATTTTTTCTGTTTTTTTTCCTTTTTTTTCGGAAAAAAAAAATACTTTTTTCGGAAACAAAAATGGAGAAAAAAAATCGGGAAAAAAACTTTTTGTTTTTTTGCGGTTAAAAATCGGGGAAAATCACTTTTAAAACACACAGAAACACCATTTCGTAGCTATACACACGTAGCGGTAATCAATAATAACGTTTTATTCTCATACCAAACTCGGCAAGGGCGTCACCGATTAATTATGAGTGGGTCGGATGAATACGAAAAAAACGTATTATCCGTTGGTCTGCGGCATACCCTTTGCAACATTTTCTAATGTCGGTTTCCATGTTCAAATACGCATTTTGGTTTGATGGTAGGTACTTTTAAAGTGTTTTAGGGGGCCGTGTCCACGGTTTCATATCGTTTCGCTCGCCTTTTTTCGGAACTCGGCAGGCCATGCTTAACTTGTAGCCAGCTTGGAAATTAACCCTCGCCTCAGGGGGCCCTGACAGGCTCCCTGATGTTTTTCTTGAATCACTTTTACTCATGCGGCGCATCTTGCTGGAATGTTCACTAGGCTTGAGTTGACAACAATTATTACGTATGCTGGCAAAATTATCACTGGAAATTGGTCCAGTTCATTTGGGGAGAAAATTGACGTTTTAGTGACGATTATAGTGGTGAAGACGGTACTATATTGTAAAAATCGTAGAAAATAGAGATTGCAGCAAATTCCTAACAGAAAGCGATAAAGATCGAAAAATGCCATTTTAATTTAGGAAAGGCCAACTCGGATTTCCGAAATTTTGGTTTCTATCCTAAAAACTGAAAAAATGGAGGGAACACTTAAAAAAAAATTGTCAAGGATTGGAAACAAAGTTAGGTGATAGAACTAAATATGGGAAATTACCCCAAAAACAAATTTCAAAGCAATGACTTGCAATAACTATTTGTGATTGAGCTGATGGCTCCCTAAGTGTACGAAACTCATGACGTTCATTTTTTAATCACCTTTTTAACTTATTTGACCAAGATACGACCAAATAGAACATTTTTCTGTATTTCTGAGAAAAACTGGTCAATGGGCCAAGCTTTTTATTTGCGATTTATAATTTCTCATTTTAAGGTTTTCTGACGGAGAAAAAACGTTATTCTTGACGTGAATCGAGTCTAGGTCATTCACTTGACCTGGAATTCACCCAATGACTGAAACCTAAAAATTGCATACCGTTAGATTCCTCACGATGACAGGCAAACATGCTGGTTCTTACCCGTTGCTCTTGATGATTGGTTTTGAAGTTAACAGGATCCTGTCAGAGCCCCCCCCCCGTACGGCGAAGGTTGGAAAACGGTAAGGCGAGGTTAATATTGTATGAAGTGGCCCTGGGGCCAGAATCCGTCCAAAGGAGAGCCTTCTGCCAATACACTTAATGAAATCATTTTTGCCATTTTCCTAATTTGTGTAAGCAATTGCGAAACTATTGTGTGATTGCTGCGAAGCAGGCGCGAAATTTTTCCAGTTTTGTATTGTGGGAATAGCTGGATTTTTGACTTGCCTTTTAAAGGCTATTTTAACGATAAATTGTTTACTTTCCTCTGCGTACCAGACTCACCATGTTAATACCAAATAGTACCAAAAAACAGTCCGTATTTGAAAATGTGGTCATTCACTGATGTCCTTTGGGGGGGGGGGGCAAAAGATATGATGGGCCCACCCTTTTCGCTTGGGGGGGGGGGCATGCCGGATGGCCCCCCCTTGACCGGCCCCTGTAGTACCAGCTTCTTCAGCTTCATTTCCCAGGTGCTTTTAAATTTTGCGCCATTCTCCTCTTCCATTTTTAGAGCGTATCACCTCAGCTCTACCTATTCTTATCTTCATTCTGAACTTGAGGTTATCAAAAAGTTTTTTAGAGACAACGGCTTCCCCCTTATTAAGGTTGTGAATTAATTCATTCGCAAGTTTCTGGACTCTCAATTTGTAAGGCCCCCGAAGACTTTTGACGTGCCTAGACTTGAGAGATATTTTGTTTTACCCGTATTTTGGACCAGAGTCAAGAAAAACTGGGGAAGGGGCGTGAGTCATCACCCTTCTTTCGAAGTCTACCCCTTTCTGAACCCCGGATTGTTCTGCTGAAACACTTTCTCCCATCGGCTCTTTTTTCAAGTATAAGGACAGACTTACCTTAAAAGTTGTCAATCGACTGTGGTATACAATTTTGTTTGCTTCGTGTGAAGCATCTTACGTTGGTCACTCTTCGTAACTCCCACAGTCGAATTTAGTCAACATTTAGGTAAGTCTGTAACGTAGCCGGAAATTTCCTTGCCAACCCCGATCCCTCTCCTATTCGTGATCATTTTCCCTTTCTTGTGACACCCCAGTAACCCCGACAACTTTTTGCATTTTAGGAAAGACCAAAACTCTGCTTATTAGATTTAAGAGAATATGAATCAATTGCAGCATTTTCCATCATTAAACCTCTCTCCCAATAACATGACTTTCTGCCTTCCCCCTTCAAACTGTTCGCTGAACATCTGAAAGAGGGTGGCTTTATCTTGAGTCACGTTTATTGTTTCCTTTTCTTTTATATTTTCGAGTGGGCCTGTAACTTATTTTGTTGAATCTGTCCGAGTGAAAAGACTTTGCCTGAAGTACAGTCGAGTACTGTGAAAACGTCGTGTATATAGTATATATGCTCTCGATAAAAGTGCTATATAAGCGCGATTCGAGACCTCACCAAGGGGGAGGGCACGGGTGCCATGCCCTCCCACCTCCCCTTAAGAAATACCCATTTACACTAGATAAAATGCGATGCTGCTGATAACCCCACCCCCAGTCAACAACATTTGGGCTGAGAAGTGAAATCGAAGTGCCCTCCCCCTCCCAACCTTGCCCAGAACCGTTCCGCTGACCACATATAAGCAGCAGCATCCACAGATCAGCGGCCGTAGGTCATCAGCAGACTAACAGGAAATAAGCAGCAGCACGACAGCCGTACATGTCAGCGGCCGATGAGCGACAGCAGCTCAGTAGTAGATCAGCAGTCAGGAGCAGGTCAGCAGCATCAGGAGCAGGTCAGCAGCAGCAGTGGGCTCGGTGCCAGCCAGCGTGGCGCGGCAGTCGGCGCGGAGAACCCGTTTGAGTCCGCCCGGCCGCTGCCAGGTGGAGCCCGCATGGCGCGGCCGGCACAGTAAACAAAAACCGGCCGGCCGCCGCAGCCGCCGGCCGCCGCTCGCACACCACATACCGGCGCACCGGGCCGGCAGCCTAATCCTAATAGGTTTACAGGGTAGCTGGCACGTACCGCCGACTGGCCGACCCTGCCACCGCCGCCGCCGCCGCCCTGAACTGGCTGCTGGGAGGCGGCAGTGGGCTGCTCTGACTTGCGCAGGTCACCTTCGGTTTTACGGGGAGTCAGAGGCAGGAACCAAGAACAGGGGGTGAGAGCGGCGACTGAAACCTGGAGAAAAGGCAGTATCCAGAGCAGGGTACCGGTTCCTTCAAGACGTCCAATTTTTAAATGTTATATAGGACAAGGAGAAGACTAAGAAATTGGAGCACGTTTGCTTTAGGATCTTGGAAGTTTGACTAATCAACTCTTGTAGGCAAGGGCGCCGTCACCTTTTGAAAGTTTGGGGGGGGGGCGAAGGCATTCTGAAGTCGATTTTTGCCATGCATCGCCCAACGGTGTAATATTAAAATATGTAAATGTTTGGGGGTCGCGTCCCCCTGTCCTACCGCCTCCGCCACCCATGCTGGTAGGGATATTGCAGTTGATCGTTTGAGATGGGGAGGGGGGGGGGAGGCAACTCAGTCGAGTCACTGGGTGTCAATGGAGTGGCCCGACGTCCAACTGATGCTACGGCAAGTTCAACGGACACCATCTTGAATGGCCATCGTGCATTTCACGAAATACTTCGCTGCAGTGTTATATCATGCAGGATTTCAGATGCTCATTTCAGATGTCAATTTTCGTTTTCTTAAGCACCCGGGCTTCTAGTTGTTTAAAGGGCTTAAGAATACCTTAGAATAAGATCTCAAGAAGCTCACTCTAGACCTATCATTTTTTTAAGTAGCGAATGTCTCCATGGTCAAGATTTAGTCACCATGCACTTAAGTGCTTAGGTCATAATATCCTTAGCACAAAGGAGCTTTGTCAAATTCTTGTCGGCCTCAACATGTAACAAGCATCGGGTTTTGTAAGAAATTCATGTTAAATTGCGCTAAATTTTGGTGTAATTCCATTAAGTAGCATGTATCTAAGCAGAATCTCTTCCTAGAATCCTCTTGGATGTGGTTGCGTACAGTTTCTTCTCGGCAAATGGTTGGCTTAGCACGGCGCCGTCTACGATCCAAGGGACCGCCGACCGGAAATCTGCATACGAAACCAATTATGACTACACCCCTAAAGAGCCATTTACGAATTTGGGAAGAGCCGGCTAACAATTAGCGTCGGTGTGCGGCGGCGATTGGAAAGCAAACACGGCCGTCGCTAATAACAAGGTGTGAAGAATGGAGATTGCGCCGGCCCAGCTCGTCGCTCATCGGTGCTCGGCCTAACGAGCGGTGGCCACGACGGGCCGCCGAGTAACGAGACGCCGCTCAGCTCCTCCCCAGAAATACCGCCAGACCGTCCTCCCGCGCCCTGCCGCCGCCGCCGCCGCCACCGCCCGCCGCCGCCCGCCGCCGCTGCCGACGCCGTCGCGCAGCGAAATCGCTGGAAATGGCTGTTCCACACCGCGTGTATTAAACAAACATGGCCGCCATGCGCCGAGAAATCGAGTGCACGAGCGCGCCGAATTGCCGGCCGAGAACAAAGACTGATGACGTATGATGAATGCCACGCGTATTAATTCCCATTAGCATGGGCTCTTGATTGATTCAATGGCTCAATTTGCATGTGGCGGTGATTAGTTGTGTGATTGAGCTGACTCGCGCTGCGAGCGAACAGGTGGAGGGCGTCGGGAGAGCACGGTGACGTGGCGGCCGAGGGAGCGCCTGCTAAGCACCGGCAGCTAGTCGCAGAGGAGCCTGCAGCCCAACCGCAACCTCCCCGGCTTTGAATTAAGATACATTCATTTCGAGTTGCTGAATCCTGCATGTTCTTTGATAATGCCGAGAGAATGCCGTTAAATGACACATCTTCGGAGGCATGTATTTAAGACGTGGCGGTTACACGGATCAGTAGCAGATCTTGATCGGAGTTTATCGGTCGTATATCGGCATTTTGATCGGCTAGTTAGCGGTATCGGAGCCATCCGAGGCGACCAGTGCTGCCAAGAGGACTTGGCTGTCATGTCATACGGCCTTTTCCAGACGGCTAGAGGTTTCACAAGGGTCTACACAGAATACTTACCAGGCTATAAATGAGACTTACGGGACTATACATGGAGACTGACACGAGCACAACATTTGAAGATCAGGGTGAGACCATCCTGTGCGAGACTGAAAAGAGACCAACGATTTAACAGCAACATGCCATATTTCGGGGCTCGTAAAGGATAGCGGCAAACGTCTACTTGGCACACCGTGATCGCCTCAGCTGGGCGCGCGCTCGCCTCTGGGCGCCGTAGTAGACTCCGGGCGCTCCTCGCTCGGCGCCTGGCGGATGCTGCATCCCAGCTGACGCGGCCGTGCCGCTCGGGACCCGCGCCGCCGCCGCCTCCTCCGAGACGACGTTGTGTCGCAGTCGGAAGTCGGCCAGCGCGGTGGCCAGCGCGGCGCGCCGCTCAGTCAGCTGCCGCTGGGCCTCGACCAGCTCCCTGCGCAGCGTCAGCTGGCTGTCCTGACAGTCGGCCAGCTGGGCCAGCAGCCGCCGCAGACGGCCCGTCAGCTGCCGCTCCTCATCACTCAGCACCAGGTTGTCCTCGGCGTCGTAATGCTCGCCCTGGACGTGCCGCTCCGCCTGCAGCAGCTGCAGCTCGGCCATCATGCCGCTCTGCTGGCAGCGCAGCTCGCGCAGCTGGCGCGCGGCCGCCGCGTACAGCTGGTGGCGCTCCGTGACGCAGCGCTGCGCGCCGTCCAGCTCGGCCTGCATCTGGCCACCGTCCTCCTCCAGCAGCTGCCGCAGCGCCTCCTGGCTGCCGGCCGGCGCCGCGTCCGTCGGCGGCGGCACCTCAGGCTCCTCGACTGGCTCGCCGGCGATGCTGGCCGGCGGCGAGGAGCTGGCCGCGTTGCGGCCACCTCCGCCTCGACCGCGGCCTCGAGGAGTCGACATGGCGGCGACCGCGGCGGCGTTCGGGCGGCCGTCGGCGACACCGACGCCGAAGCCCGGCCCGCTCTGGTCGGCCGAGGCGGCGCCGGGAGTGCGGTCGTCCCGCCGGCTGCGGTCGCCCGGCGTGCTGCGGTCGTCGTCAGTGTCGCCGCGGCCGACTTTCGAGCGGCTCATCCTGCGTTTACTGGCGCGTTCTCGGCCGTGGGCGGGGACGCTGGGTCGCGGCTCTGCGACGGCCGCTGGCTGCGAGCCGGCCGTCAGCGGCTGCTGCAGCTGCTGCAGCTGCTGCTGCATCTGCTGCTGCAGCTCGGCCGTCAGCTGTTCACGGAGAGCCGTCTCGCGCCGCGCCTGTGTCGTCTTGACGGACTCGAGTACGGCCTGCAGATGGTGGAGGAAGCCTGTCATAATGCCCCTAATGAGGAGTCGCATGTTCGACAAACAATGACAGACACGGCCAAGAACAGAAACCCGGCCGATTTGTGGTTAGGTTATGTGCTTTGCAGCTTTTCCACCTTCAGTCTAACCGGCGGCTGCCAAGACATGAGCTAATATACTGACGGCTGTCAAGACATGAGCTAATATAATGACGGCTGCCAGGACATGAGCTAATATACTGACGGCTGCCAAGACATGAGCTAATATACTGACGGCTGCCAAGACATGAGCTAAAATACCTGACAGCTGCCAAGACATGAGCTTAATATACTGACGGTGCACAAGACATTGAGCTAATATACTGACGGCTGCCAAGACATGAGCTAATATACTGACAGCTGCCAAGACATGAGCTAATATGCTGACGGCATGCGAGTACAGTTACTAATCAAACGCTAATCAGGTCTCACTAAAATTGCTCAGTTTATAAAATCGTTGCCTATATGTTTGCTATGTAGTTCTACAAGCTCCAGCATTTGTTCCAGCCGTTAACATCAGGGCGACATTTAATCGGACTGCATGTCATGGATAAGAGTCAGTATTATCTTTAATACTAATGAGGATTAAAGACGTGCCCGAACACGGCTTTTTAGCGGCATTCCTGGCTGACAATCTGTCGGGACACGGTGTCAATAACTTAAGTCCGCATAACTCATGGCATGTCGGCTAACAGTCAAGCAGCACTAATTAGTTACATTGATTGCAAAGATGAAGCAACATTTAACTCCGTCACGCAGCAAGGCCGGGACCATCGTCAGCGTCAGTCGGCTTAAAACTCCCCAAGCGCTGTGCTAGTTCTGCATGCCCAATTCAGTGTGGAGCGGTAGCACAGTAAGTTGTTGAGATTCCATGACGGATATGCTAAGTGATAATGAAATATAATTTAAATACAAACGTTTCAATACATCACTGATATAGAATTTGACTTGATTTGAGCTATCATCGCCACTTGATCAGGGTACTGCGAGTCACGTATCGGTTTACGTCAATAGATGTTTTTTAGAGAGTCAGCGAGTGTAGACGGCGTTGTTTTACTCCGAGCATCGGGGACACGAAATAATCACTGGAAAGACGGGTCGAGATCAATCCTTGGCCCGCTTACTCGGCGTCTGCGTACCCGTGTTTGAGTGATCCTAGAGAAGCTTAACCTGTTTAGAGGGTCGTAACTCGTAGTGCCCTCGCTCCGGAAGTAGCCGGGTCGTTAAGCTCAAGGAAAAGTGTTACCTTTTTACACAATAGTCTGACTTCATGGCAGAGTG